>CAMPDV010005613.1:0-28885 GCA_946699065.1 Loxodes magnus | reverse complement strand
GTGTAATTTTTAAAGTAAAAAAAAACCTTGTTTTATTTATGTTTTGGAGTGAGAATACGAAATTTTAATACCAGAGTGAGTTAACAATGTATGAAAAATAGTTGTGTAATTTTTAAAGTAAAAAAAAACATTGTTTTATAGATGTTTTGGAGTGAGAATACGAAATTTTAATACCAGAGTGAGTTAACAATGTATGAAAAATAGTTGTGTAATTTTTAAAGTAAAAAAAAACCTTGTTTTATAGATGTTTTGGAGTGAGAATACGAAATTTTAATACCAGAGTGAGTTAACAATGTATGAAAAATAGTTGTGTAATTTTTAAAGTAAAAAAAAACATTGTTTTATAGATGTTTTGAAGTGAGAATACGAAATTTTAATACCAGAGTGAGTTAACAATGTATGAAAAATAGTTGTGTAATTTTTAAAGTAAAAAAAAACATTGTTTTATAGATGTTTTGGAGTGAGAATACGAAATTTTAATACCAGAGTGAGTTAACAATGTATGAAAAATAGTTGTGTAATTTTTAAAGTAAAAAAAAACCTTGTTTTATAGATGTTTTGGAGTGAGAATACGAAATTTTAATACCAGAGTGAGTTAACAATGTATGAAAAATAGTTGTGTAATTTTTAAAGTAAAAAAAAACCTTGTTTTATAGATGTTTTGGAGTGAGAATACGAAATTTTAATACCAGAGTGAGTTAACAATGTATGAAAAATAGTTGTGTAATTTTTAAAGTAAAAAAAAACCTTGTTTTATTTATGTTTTGGAGTGAGAATACGAAATTTTAATACCAGAGTGAGTTAACAATGTATGAAAAATAGTTGTGTAATTTTTAAAGTAAAAAAAAACATTGTTTTATAGATGTTTTGGAGTGAGAATACGAAATTTTAATACCAGAGTGAGTTAACAATGTATGAAAAATAGTTGTGTAATTTTTAAAGTAAAAAAAAACCTTGTTTTATTTATGTTTTGAAGTGAGAATACGAAATTTTAATACCAGAGTGAGTTAACAATGTATGAAAAATAGTTGTGTAATTTTTAAAGTAAAAAAAAACATTGTTTTATAGATGTTTTGAAGTAAGAATACGAAATTTTAATACCAGAGTGAGTTAACAATGTATGAAAAATAGTTGTGTAATTTTTAAAGTAAAAAAAAACCTTGTTTTATTTATGTTTTGAAGTAAGAATACGAAATTTTAATACCAGAGTGAGTTAACAATGTATGAAAAATAGTTGTGTAATTTTTAAAGTAAAAAAAAACCTTGTTTTATAGATGTTTTGAAGTAAGAATACGAAATTTTAATACCAGAGTGAGTTAACAATGTATGAAAAATAGTTGTGTAATTTTTAAAGTAAAAAAAAACATTGTTTTATAGATGTTTTGGAGTGAGAATACGAAATTTTAATACCAGAGTGAGTTAACAATGTATGAAAAATAGTTGTGTAATTTTTAAAGTAAAAAAAAACATTGTTTTATTTATGTTTTGGAGTGAGAATACGAAATTTTAATACCAGAGTGAGTTAACAATGTATGAAAAATAGTTGTGTAATTTTTAAAGTAAAAAAAAACATTGTTTTATAGATGTTTTGAAGTGAGAATACGAAATTTTAATACCAGAGTGAGTTAACAATGTATGAAAAATAGTTGTGTAATTTTTAAAGTAAAAAAAAACATTGTTTTATAGATGTTTTGAAGTAAGAATACGAAATTTTAATACCAGAGTGAGTTAACAATGTATGAAAAATAGTTGTGTAATTTTTAAAGTAAAAAAAAACATTGTTTTATAGATGTTTTGGAGTGAGAATACGAAATTTTAATACCAGAGTGAGTTAACAATGTATGAAAAATAGTTGTGTAATTTTTAAAGTAAAAAAAAACATTGTTTTTGTTATGTTTTGGAGTGAGAATACGAAATTTTAATACCAGAGTGAGTTAACAATGTATGAAAAATAGTTGTGTAATTTTTAAAGTAAAAAAAAACCTTGTTTTATAGATGTTTTGGAGTGAGAATACGAAATTTTAATACCAGAGTGAGTTAACAATGTATGAAAAATAGTTGTGTAATTTTTAAAGTAAAAAAAAACATTGTTTTATAGATGTTTTGAAGTGAGAATACGAAATTTTAATACCAGAGTGAGTTAACAATGTATGAAAAATAGTTGTGTAATTTTTAAAGTAAAAAAAAAACATTGTTTTATAGATGTTTTGGAGTGAGAATACGAAATTTTAATACCAGAGTGAGTTAACAATGTATGAAAAATAGTTGTGTAATTTTTAAAGTAAAAAAAAACATTGTTTTATAGATGTTTTGGAGTGAGAATACGAAATTTTAATACCAGAGTGAGTTAACAATGTATGAAAAATAGTTGTGTAATTTTTAAAGTAAAAAAAAACATTGTTTTATTTATGTTTTGAAGTGAGAATACGAAATTTTAATACCAGAGTGAGTTAACAATGTATGAAAAATAGTTGTGTAATTTTTAAAGTAAAAAAAAACATTGTTTTATAGATGTTTTGGAGTGAGAATACGAAATTTTAATACCGGAGTGAGTTAACAATGTATGAAAAATAGTTGTGTAATTTTTAAAGTAAAAAAAAACCTTGTTTTATTTATGTTTTGGAGTAAGAATACGAAATTTTAATACCAGAGTGAGTTAACAATGTATGAAAAATAGTTGTGTAATTTTTAAAGTAAAAAAAAACATTGTTTTATAGATGTTTTGGAGTGAGAATACGAAATTTTAATACCAGAGTGAGTTAACAATGTATGAAAAATAGTTGTGTAATTTTTAAAGTAAAAAAAAACATTGTTTTATAGATGTTTTGAAGTGAGAATACGAAATTTTAATACCGGAGTGAGTTAACAATGTATGAAAAATAGTTGTGTAATTTTTAAAGTAAAAAAAAACATTGTTTTATAGATGTTTTGGAGTGAGAATACGAAATTTTAATACCAGAGTGAGTTAACAATGTATGAAAAATAGTTGTGTAATTTTTAAAGTAAAAAAAAACCTTAGTTTTATAGATGTTTTGGAGTGAGAATACGAAATTTTAATACCAGAAGTGAGTTAAACAATGTATGAAAAAATAGTTGTGTAATTTTTAAAGTAAAAAAAAAACCTTGTTTTATAGATGTTTTGAAGTAAGAATACGAAATTTTAATACCAGAGTGAGTTAACAATGTATGAAAAAATAGTTGTGTAATTTTTAAAGTAAAAAAAAAAACATTGTTTTATAGATGTTTTGGAGTGAGAATACGAAATTTTAATACCAGAGTGAGTTAACAATGTATGAAAAATAGTTGTGTAATTTTAAAGTAAAAAAAAACATTGTTTTATTTATGTTTTGGAGTGAGAATACGAAATTTTAATACCAGAGTGAGTTAACAATGTATGAAAAATAGTTGTGTAATTTTTAAAGTAAAAAAAAACATTGTTTTTATAGATGTTTTGAAGTAAGAATACGAAATTTTAATACCAGAGTGAGTTAACAATGTATGAAAAATAGTTGTGTAATTTTTAAAGTAAAAAAAAACCTTGTTTTATAGATGTTTTGGAGTGAGAATACGAAATTTTAATACCAGAGTGAGTTAACAATGTATGAAAAATAGTTGTGTAATTTTTAAAGTAAATAAAAAAACCTTGTTTTATTTATGTTTTTGAAGTGAGAATACGAAATTTTAATAACCAGAGTGAGTTAACAATGTATGAAAAATAGTTGTGTAATTTTTAAAGTAAAAAAAAAAAACCTTGTTTTATAGATGTTTTGAAGTAAGAATACGAAATTTTAATACCAGAGTGAGTTAACAATGTATGAAAAATAGTTGGTGTAATTTTTAAAAAGTAAAAAAAAAAACATTGTTTTATTAGATGTTTTGGAGTGAGAATACGAAATTTTAATACCAGAGTGAGTTAACAATGTATGAAAAATAGTTGTGTAATTTTTAAAGTAAAAAAAAAACCTTGTTTTATAGATGTTTTTGAAGTAAGAATACGAAATTTTAATACCAGAGTGAGTTAACAATGTATGAAAAATAGTTGTGTAATTTTTAAAGTAAAAAAAAAAACATTGTTTTATAGATGTTTTTGAAGTAAGAATACGAAATTTTAATACCAGAGTGAGTTAACAATGTATGAAAAATAGTTGTGTAATTTTTAAAGTAAAAAAAAAAACCTTGTTTTATAGATGTTTTGGAGTGAGAATACGAAATTTTAATACCAGAGTGAGTTAACAATGTATGAAAAAATAGTTGTGTAATTTTTAAAGTAAAAAAAAACATTGTTTTTTGTTATGTTTTGGAGTGAGAATACGAAATTTTAATACCAGAGTGAGTTAACAATGTATGAAAAATAGTTGTGTAATTTTTAAAGTAAAAAAAAAAACCTTGTTTTATTTATGTTTTGGAGTGAGAATACGAAATTTTAATACCAGAGTGAGTTAACAATGTATGAAAAATAGTTGTGTAATTTTTTAAAGTAAAAAAAAACATTGTTTTATAGATGTTTTGAAGTAAGAATACGAAATTTTAATACCAGAGTGAGTTAACAATGTATGAAAAAATAGTTGTGTAATTTTTAAAGTAAAAAAAAAACCTTGTTTTATTTATGTTTTGAAGTAAGAATACGAAATTTTAATACCAGAGTGAGTTAACAATGTATGAAAAATAGTTGTGTAATTTTTAAAGTAAAAAAAAAACATTGTTTTATAGATGTTTTGAAGTAAGAATACGAAATTTTAATTACCAGAGTGAGTTAACAATGTATGAAAAATAGTTGTGTAATTTTTTAAAGTAAAAAAAAAAACCTTGTTTTTATTTATGTTTTGGAGTGAGAATACGAAATTTTAATACCAGAGTGAGTTAACAATGTATGAAAAATAGTTGTGTAATTTTAAAGTAAAAAAAAACATTGTTTTATAGATGTTTTGAAGTAAGAATACGAAATTTTAATACCAGAGTGAGTTAACAATGTATGAAAAAATAGTTGTGTAATTTTTAAAGTAAAAAAAAACCTTGTTTTATTTATGTTTTGAAGTAAGAATACGAAATTTTAATACCAGAGTGAGTTTAACAATGTATGAAAAATAGTTGTGTAATTTTTAAAGTAAAAAAAAAAACCTTGTTTTATAGATGTTTTGAAGTAAGAATACGAAATTTTAATACCAGAGTGAGTTAACAATGTATGAAAAATAGTTGTGTAATTTTTAAAGTAAAAAAAAACCTTGTTTTATAGATGTTTTGGAGTGAGAATACGAAATTTTTAATACCAGAGTGAGTTAACAATGTATGAAAAATAGTTGTGTAAATTTTTAAAGTAAAAAAAAAAACCTTGTTTTATTTATGTTTTGAAGTGAGAATACGAAATTTTAATACCAGAGTGAGTTAACAATGTATGAAAAAATAGTTGTTGTAATTTTTAAAGTAAAAAAAAACCTTGTTTTATAGATGTTTTGAAGTAAGAATACGAAATTTTAATACCAGAGTGAGTTAACAATGTATGAAAAATAGTTGTGTAATTTTTAAAGTAAAAAAAAACATTGTTTTATAGATGTTTTGGAGTGAGAATACGAAATTTTAATACCAGAGTGAGTTAACAATGTATGAAAAATAGTTGTGTAATTTTTAAAGTAAAAAAAAAACATTGTTTTATAGATGTTTTGAAGTAAGAATACGAAATTTTAATACCAGAGTGAGTTAACAATGTATGAAAAATAGTTGTGTAATTTTTAAAGTAAAAAAAAAACATTGTTTTATAGATGTTTTGAAGTAAGAATACGAAATTTTAATACCAGAGTGAGTTAACAATGTATGAAAAATAGTTGTGTAATTTTTAAAGTAAAAAAAAAACCTTGTTTTTATAGATGTTTTGGAGTGAGAATACGAAATTTTTAATACCAGAGTGAGTTAACAATGTATGAAAAATAGTTGTGTAATTTTTTAAAGTAAAAAAAAAACATTGTTTTTGTTATGTTTTGGAGTGAGAATACGAAATTTTAATACCAGAGTGAGTTAACAATGTATGAAAAATAGTTGTGTAATTTTTAAAGTAAAAAAAAACCTTGTTTTATTTATGTTTTGGAGTGAGAATACGAAATTTTAATACCAGAGTGAGTTAACCAATGTATGAAAAATAGTTGTGTAATTTTTTAAAGTAAAAAAAAAACATTGTTTTTATAGATGTTTTGAAGTAAGAATACGAAATTTTAATACCAGAGTGAGTTAACAATGTATGAAAAATAGTTGTGTAATTTTTAAAGTAAAAAAAAACCTTGTTTTTATTTATGTTTTGAAGTAAGAATACGAAATTTTAATACCAGAGTGAGTTAACAATGTATGAAAAATAGTTGTGTAATTTTTAAAGTAAAAAAAAAAACATTGTTTTATAGATGTTTTGAAGTAAGAATACGAAATTTTAATACCAGAGTGAGTTAACAATGTATGAAAAATAGTTGTGTAATTTTTAAAGTAAAAAAAAACCTTGTTTTATTTATGTTTTGGAGTGAGAATACGAAATTTTTAATACCAGAGTGAGTTAACAATGTATGAAAAATAGTTGTGTAATTTTTAAAGTAAAAAAAAAACATTGTTTTATAGATGTTTTGAAGTAAGAATACGAAATTTTAATACCAGAGTGAGTTAACAATGTATGAAAAATAGTTGTGTAATTTTTAAAGTAAAAAAAAACCTTGTTTTATTTATGTTTTGAAGTAAGAATACGAAATTTTAATACCAGAGTGAGTTAACAATGTATGAAAAATAGTTGTGTAATTTTTAAAGTAAAAAAAAAACCTTTGTTTTATAGATGTTTTGAAGTAAGAATACGAAATTTTTAATACCAGAGTGAGTTAACAATGTATGAAAAATAGTTGTGTAATTTTTAAAGTAAAAAAAAACATTGTTTTATAGATGTTTTGGAGTGAGAATACGAAATTTTAATACCAGAGTGAGTTAACAATGTATGAAAAATAGTTGTGTAATTTTTTAAAGTAAAAAAAAAAAACCTTGTTTTATTTATGTTTTGGAGTGAGAATACACGAAATTTTAATACCAGAGTGAGTTAACAATGTATGAAAAATAGTTGTGTAATTTTTAAAGTAAAAAAAAAACATTGTTTTATAGATGTTTTGGAGTGAGAATACGAAATTTTAATACCAGAGTGAGTTAACAATGTATGAAAAATAGTTGTGTAATTTTTAAAGTAAAAAAAAAACCTTGTTTTATAGATGTTTTGGAGTGAGAATACGAAATTTTAATACCAGAGTGAGTTAACAATGTATGAAAAATAGTTGTGTAATTTTTAAAGTAAAAAAAAACATTGTTTTATAGATGTTTTGAAGTGAGAATACGAAATTTTAATACCAGAGTGAGTTAACAATGTATGAAAAATAGTTGTGTAATTTTTAAAGTAAAAAAAAAACATTGTTTTATAGATGTTTTGGAGTGAGAATACGAAATTTTAATACCAGAGTGAGTTAACAAATGTATGAAAAATAGTTGTGTAATTTTTAAAGTAAAAAAAAAAACCTTGTTTTATAGATGTTTTGGAGTGAGAATACGAAATTTTAATACCAGAGTGAGTTAACAATGTATGAAAAATAGTTGTGTAATTTTTAAAGTAAAAAAAAACATTGTTTTATAGATGTTTTGGAGTGAGAATACGAAATTTTAATACCATAGTGAGTTAACAATGTATGAAAATAGTTGTGTAATTTTTAAAGTAAAAAAAAACCTTGTTTTATTTATGTTTTGAAGTGAGAATACGAAATTTTAATACCAGAGTGAGTTAACAATGTATGAAAAAATAGTTGTGTAATTTTTAAAGTAAAAAAAAAACATTGTTTTATAGATGTTTTGAAGTAAGAATACGAAATTTTAATACCAGAGTGAGTTAACAATGTATGAAAAATAGTTGTGTAATTTTTAAAGTAAAAAAAAAACCTTGTTTTATTTATGTTTTGAAGTAAGAATACGAAATTTTAATACCAGAGTGAGTTAACAATGTATGAAAAATAGTTGTGTAATTTTTAAAGTAAAAAAAAAACCTTGTTTTATAGATGTTTTGAAGTAAGAATACGAAATTTTAATACCAGAGTGAGTTAACAATGTATGAAAAAATAGTTGTGTAATTTTTAAAGTAAAAAAAAAACATTGTTTTATAGATGTTTTGGAGTGAGAATACGAAATTTTAATACCAGAGTGAGTTAACAATGTATGAAAAATAGTTGTGTAATTTTTAAAGTAAAAAAAAACCTTGTTTTATTTATGTTTTGGAGTGAGAATACGAAATTTTAATACCAGAGTGAGTTAACAATGTATGAAAAATAGTTGTGTAATTTTTAAAGTAAAAAAAAAACATTGTTTTATAGATGTTTTGGAGTGAGAATACGAAATTTTAATACCAGAGTGAGTTAACAATGTATGAAAAATAGTTGTGTAATTTTTAAAGTAAAAAAAAAACCTTGTTTTATAGATGTTTTGGAGTGAGAATACGAAATTTTAATACCAGAGTGAGTTAACAATGTATGAAAAATAGTTGTGTAATTTTTAAAGTAAAAAAAAACATTGTTTTATAGATGTTTTGAAGTGAGAATACGAAATTTTAATACCAGAGTGAGTTAACAATGTATGAAAAATAGTTGTGTAATTTTTAAAGTAAAAAAAAAAACATTGTTTTTATAGATGTTTTGGAGTGAGAATACGAAATTTTAATACCAGAGTGAGTTAACAATGTATGAAAAATAGTTGTGTAATTTTAAAGTAAAAAAAAACCTTGTTTTATAGATGTTTTGGAGTGAGAATACGAAATTTTAATACCAGAGTGAGTTAACAATGTATGAAAAATAGTTGTGTAATTTTTAAAGTAAAAAAAAACATTGTTTTTGTTATGTTTTGGAGTGAGAATACGAAATTTTAATACCAGAGTGAGTTAACAATGTATGAAAAATAGTTGTGTAATTTTTAAAGTAAAAAAAAAACCTTGTTTTATTTATGTTTTGGAGTGAGAATACGAAATTTTAATACCAGAGTGAGTTAACAATGTATGAAAAATAGTTGTGTAATTTTTAAAGTAAAAAAAAAACATTGTTTTATAGATGTTTTGGAGTGAGAATACGAAATTTTAATACCAGAGTGAGTTAACAATGTATGAAAAAATAGTTGTGTAATTTTTAAAGTAAAAAAAAAACCTTGTTTTATTTATGTTTTGAAGTGAGAATACGAAATTTTAATACCAGAGTGAGTTAACAATGTATGAAAAATAGTTGTGTAATTTTTAAAGTAAAAAAAAAACATGTTTTATAGATGTTTTGGAGTGAGAATACGAAATTTTAATACCAGAGTGAGTTAACAATGTATGAAAAAATAGTTGTGTAATTTTTTAAAGTAAAAAAAAAAACATTGTTTTTGTTATGTTTTGGAGTGAGAATACGAAATTTTAATACCAGAGTGAGTTAACAATGTATGAAAAATAGTTGTGTAATTTTTAAAGTAAAAAAAAAACCTTGTTTTATAGATGTTTTGAAGTAAGAATACCGAAATTTTAATACCAGAGTGAGTTAACAATGTATGAAAAATAGTTGTGTAATTTTTAAAGTAAAAAAAAACATTGTTTTATAGATGTTTTGGAGTGAGAATACGAAATTTTAATACCAGAGTGAGTTAACAATGTATGAAAAATAGTTGTGTAATTTTTAAAGTAAAAAAAAACATTGTTTTATTTATGTTTTGAAGTAAGAATACGAAATTTTAATACCAGAGTGAGTTAACAATGTATGAAAAAATAGTTGTGTAATTTTTAAAGTAAAAAAAAACATTGTTTTATAGATGTTTTGAAGTAAGAATACGAAATTTTAATACCAGAGTGAGTTAACAATGTATGAAAAATAGTTGTGTAATTTTTAAAGTAAAAAAAAAACATTGTTTTATAGATGTTTTGAAGTGAGAATACGAAATTTTTAATACCAGAGTGAGTTAACAATGTATGAAAAATAGTTGTGTAATTTTTAAAGTAAAAAAAAAACATTGTTTTATAGATGTTTTTGGAGTGAGAGAATACGAAATTTTAATACCAGAGTGAGTTAACAATGTATGAAAAATAGTTGTGTAATTTTTAAAGTAAAAAAAAACATTGTTTTATAGATGTTTTGGAGTGAGAATACGAAATTTTAATACCAGAGTGAGTTAACAATGTATGAAAAATAGTTGTGTAATTTTAAAGTAAAAAAAACATTGTTTTTGTTATGTTTTGGAGTGAGAATACGAAATTTTAATACCAGAGTGAGTTAACAATGTATGAAAAATAGTTGTGTAATTTTTAAAGTAAAAAAAAACATTGTTTTATAGATGTTTTGAAGTAAGAATACGAAATTTTAATACCAGAGTGAGTTAACAATGTATGAAAAATAGTTGTGTAATTTTTAAAAGTAAAAAAAAAACATTGTTTTATAGATGTTTTGGAGTGAGAATACGAAATTTTAATACCATAGTGAGTTAACAATGTATGAAAAATAGTTGTGTAATTTTTAAAGTAAAAAAAAAACCTTGTTTTATTTATGTTTTGAAGTGAGAATACGAAATTTTAATACCAGAGTGAGTTAACAATGTATGAAAAATAGTTGTGTAATTTTTTAAAGTAAAAAAAAACATTGTTTTATAGATGTTTTGAAGTAAGAATACGAAATTTTAATACCAGAGTGAGTTAACAATGTATGAAAAATAGTTGTGTAATTTTTAAAGTAAAAAAAAAACCTTGTTTTATTTATGTTTTGAAGTAAGAATACGAAATTTTAATACCAGAGTGAGTTAACAATGTATGAAAAATAGTTGTGTAATTTTTAAAGTAAAAAAAAAACCTTGTTTTATAGATGTTTTGAAGTAAGAATACGAAATTTTAATACCAGAGTGAGTTAACAATGTATGAAAAATAGTTGTGTAATTTTTAAAGTAAAAAAAAACATTGTTTTATAGATGTTTTGGAGTGAGAATACGAAATTTTAATACCAGAGTGAGTTAACAATGTATGAAAAATAGTTGTGTAATTTTTAAAGTAAAAAAAAACCTTGTTTTATTTATGTTTTGGAGTGAGAATACGAAATTTTAATACCAGAGTGAGTTAACAATGTATGAAAAATAGTTGTGTAATTTTTAAAGTAAAAAAAAAACATTGTTTTATAGATGTTTTGGAGTGAGAATACGAAATTTTAATACCAGAGTGAGTTAACAATGTATGAAAAATAGTTGTGTAATTTTTAAAGTAAAAAAAAACATTGTTTTATAGATGTTTTGAAGTGAGAATACGAAATTTTAATACCAGAGTGAGTTAACAATGTATGAAAAATAGTTGTGTAATTTTTAAAGTAAAAAAAAAACATTGTTTTATAGATGTTTTGGAGTGAGAATACGAAATTTTAATACCAGAGTGAGTTAACAATGTATGAAAAATAGTTGTGTAATTTTTAAAGTAAAAAAAAACCTTGTTTTATAGATGTTTTGGAGTGAGAATACGAAATTTTAATACCAGAGTGAGTTAACAATGTATGAAAAATAGTTGTGTAATTTTTAAAGTAAAAAAAAAACATTGTTTTTGTTATGTTTTGGAGTGAGAATACGAAATTTTAATACCAGAGTGAGTTAACAATGTATGAAAAATAGTTGTGTAATTTTTAAAGTAAAAAAAAAACCTTGTTTTTATTTATGTTTTGGAGTGAGAATACGAAATTTTAATACCAGAGTGAGTTAACAATGTATGAAAAAATAGTTGTGTAATTTTTAAAGTAAAAAAAAACATTGTTTTTATAGATGTTTTGGAGTGAGAATACGAAATTTTAATACCAGAGTGAGTTAACAATGTATGAAAAATAGTTGTGTAATTTTTAAAGTAAAAAAAAAACCTTGTTTTATTTATGTTTTGAAGTGAGAATACGAAATTTTTAATACCAGAGTGAGTTAACAATGTATGAAAAATAGTTGTGTAATTTTTAAAGTAAAAAAAAAACATTGTTTTTGTTATGTTTTGAAGTAAGAATACGAAATTTTAATACCAGAGTGAGTTAACAATGTATGAAAAATAGTTGTGTAATTTTTAAAGTAAAAAAAAAACCTTGTTTTATTTATGTTTTTGAAGTAAGAATACGAAATTTTAATACCAGAGTGAGTTAACAATGTATGAAAAAATAGTTGTGTAATTTTTAAAGTAAAAAAAAACCTTGTTTTATAGATGTTTTGAAGTAAGAATACGAAATTTTAATACCAGAGTGAGTTAACAATGTATGAAAAATAGTTGTGTAATTTTTAAAGTAAAAAAAAACATTGTTTTATAGATGTTTTGGAGTGAGAATACGAAATTTTAATACCAGAGTGAGTTAACAATGTATGAAAAATAGTTGTGTAATTTTTAAAGTAAAAAAAAACATTGTTTTATTTATGTTTTGGAGTGAGAATACGAAATTTTAATACCAGAGTGAGTTAACAATGTATGAAAAATAGTTGTGTAATTTTTAAAGTAAAAAAAAAACATTGTTTTATAGATGTTTTGAAGTAAGAATACGAAATTTTAATACCAGAGTGAGTTAACAATGTATGAAAAATAGTTGTGTAATTTTTAAAGTAAAAAAAAACATTGTTTTATAGATGTTTTGAAGTGAGAATACGAAATTTTAATACCAGAGTGAGTTAACAATGTATGAAAAATAGTTGTGTAATTTTTAAAGTAAAAAAAAACATTGTTTTATAGATGTTTTGGAGTGAGAATACGAAATTTTAATACCAGAGTGAGTTAACAATGTATGAAAAATAGTTGTGTAATTTTTAAAGTAAAAAAAAACATTGTTTTATAGATGTTTTGGAGTGAGAATACGAAATTTTAATACCAGAGTGAGTTAACAATGTATGAAAAATAGTTGTGTAATTTTTAAAGTAAAAAAAAACATTGTTTTTGTTATGTTTTGGAGTGAGAATACGAAATTTTAATACCAGAGTGAGTTAACAATGTATGAAAAATAGTTGTGTAATTTTTAAAGTAAAAAAAAACATTGTTTTATAGATGTTTTGAAGTAAGAATACGAAATTTTAATACCAGAGTGAGTTAACAATGTATGAAAAATAGTTGTGTAATTTTTAAAGTAAAAAAAAACATTGTTTTTGTTATGTTTTGGAGTGAGAATACGAAATTTTAATACCAGAGTGAGTTAACAATGTATGAAAAATAGTTGTGTAATTTTTAAAGTAAAAAAAAACATTGTTTTATAGATGTTTTGAAGTAAGAATACGAAATTTTAATACCAGAGTGAGTTAACAATGTATGAAAAATAGTTGTGTAATTTTTAAAGTAAAAAAAAACATTGTTTTATAGATGTTTTGGAGTGAGAATACGAAATTTTAATACCAGAGTGAGTTAACAATGTATGAAAAATAGTTGTGTAATTTTTAAAGTAAAAAAAAACCTTGTTTTATAGATGTTTTGGAGTGAGAATACGAAATTTTAATACCAGAGTGAGTTAACAATGTATGAAAAATAGTTGTGTAATTTTTAAAGTAAAAAAAAACCTTGTTTTATTTATGTTTTGAAGTGAGAATACGAAATTTTAATACCAGAGTGAGTTAACAATGTATGAAAAATAGTTGTGTAATTTTTAAAGTAAAAAAAAACCTTGTTTTATAGATGTTTTGAAGTAAGAATACGAAATTTTAATACCAGAGTGAGTTAACAATGTATGAAAAATAGTTGTGTAATTTTTAAAGTAAAAAAAAACATTGTTTTATAGATGTTTTGAAGTAAGAATACGAAATTTTAATACCAGAGTGAGTTAACAATGTATGAAAAATAGTTGTGTAATTTTTAAAGTAAAAAAAAACATTGTTTTATAGATGTTTTGGAGTGAGAATACGAAATTTTAATACCAGAGTGAGTTAACAATGTATGAAAAATAGTTGTGTAATTTTTAAAGTAAAAAAAAACCTTGTTTTATAGATGTTTTGGAGTGAGAATACGAAATTTTAATACCAGAGTGAGTTAACAATGTATGAAAAATAGTTGTGTAATTTTTAAAGTAAAAAAAAACCTTGTTTTATTTATGTTTTGAAGTGAGAATACGAAATTTTAATACCAGAGTGAGTTAACAATGTATGAAAAATAGTTGTGTAATTTTTAAAGTAAAAAAAAACCTTGTTTTATAGATGTTTTGAAGTAAGAATACGAAATTTTAATACCAGAGTGAGTTAACAATGTATGAAAAATAGTTGTGTAATTTTTAAAGTAAAAAAAAACATTGTTTTATAGATGTTTTGGAGTGAGAATACGAAATTTTAATACCAGAGTGAGTTAACAATGTATGAAAAATAGTTGTGTAATTTTTAAAGTAAAAAAAAAACATTGTTTTATAGATGTTTTGGAGTGAGAATACGAAATTTTAATACCAGAGTGAGTTAACAATGTATGAAAAATAGTTGTGTAATTTTTAAAGTAAAAAAAAACCTTGTTTTATAGATGTTTTGGAGTGAGAATACGAAATTTTAATACCAGAGTGAGTTAACAATGTATGAAAAATAGTTGTGTAATTTTTAAAGTAAAAAAAAACCTTGTTTTATTTATGTTTTGAAGTGAGAATACGAAATTTTAATACCAGAGTGAGTTAACAATGTATGAAAAATAGTTGTGTAATTTTTAAAGTAAAAAAAAAACCTTGTTTTATAGATGTTTTGAAGTAAGAATACGAAATTTTAATACCAGAGTGAGTTAACAATGTATGAAAAATAGTTGTGTAATTTTTAAAGTAAAAAAAAACATTGTTTTATAGATGTTTTGGAGTGAGAATACGAAATTTTAATACCAGAGTGAGTTAACAATGTATGAAAAATAGTTGTGTAATTTTTAAAGTAAAAAAAAACCTTGTTTTATTTATGTTTTGGAGTGAGAATACGAAATTTTAATACCAGAGTGAGTTAACAATGTATGAAAAATAGTTGTGTAATTTTTAAAGTAAAAAAAAACATTGTTTTATAGATGTTTTGGAGTGAGAATACGAAATTTTAATACCAGAGTGAGTTAACAATGTATGAAAAATAGTTGTGTAATTTTTAAAGTAAAAAAAACATTGTTTTATAGATGTTTTGAAGTAAGAATACGAAATTTTAATACCAGAGTGAGTTAACAATGTATGAAAAATAGTTGTGTAATTTTTAAAGTAAAAAAAAACATTGTTTTATTTATGTTTTGAAGTGAGAATACGAAATTTTAATACCAGAGTGAGTTAACAATGTATGAAAAATAGTTGTGTAATTTTTAAAGTAAAAAAAAAACCTTGTTTTATTTATGTTTTGGAGTGAGAATACGAAATTTTAATACCAGAGTGAGTTAACAATGTATGAAAAATAGTTGTGTAATTTTTAAAGTAAAAAAAAAACATTGTTTTATAGATGTTTTGGAGTGAGAATACGAAATTTTAATACCAGAGTGAGTTAACAATGTATGAAAAATAGTTGTGTAATTTTTAAAGTAAAAAAAACATTGTTTTATTTATGTTTTGGAGTGAGAATACGAAATTTTAATACCAGAGTGAGTTAACAATGTATGAAAAATAGTTGTGTAATTTTTAAAGTAAAAAAAAACATTGTTTTATAGATGTTTTGGAGTGAGAATACGAAATTTTAATACCAGAGTGAGTTAACAATGTATGAAAAATAGTTGTGTAATTTTTAAAGTAAAAAAAACATTGTTTTATTTATGTTTTGGAGTGAGAATACGAAATTTTAATACCAGAGTGAGTTAACAATGTATGAAAAATAGTTGTGTAATTTTTAAAGTAAAAAAAAACATTGTTTTATAGATGTTTTGAAGTAAGAATACGAAATTTTAATACCAGAGTGAGTTAACAATGTATGAAAAATAGTTGTGTAATTTTTAAAGTAAAAAAAAACATTGTTTTATAGATGTTTTGGAGTGAGAATACGAAATTTTAATACCAGAGTGAGTTAACAATGTATGAAAAATAGTTGTGTAATTTTTAAAGTAAAAAAAAACATTGTTTTATAGATGTTTTGAAGTAAGAATACGAAATTTTAATACCAGAGTGAGTTAACAATGTATGAAAAATAGTTGTGTAATTTTTAAAGTAAAAAAAAACATTGTTTTATAGATGTTTTGAAGTGAGAATACGAAATTTTAATACCAGAGTGAGTTAACAATGTATGAAAAATAGTTGTGTAATTTTTAAAGTAAAAAAAAAACATTGTTTTATTTATGTTTTGGAGTGAGAATACGAAATTTTAATACCAGAGTGAGTTAACAATGTATGAAAAATAGTTGTGTAATTTTTAAAGTAAAAAAAAAACATTGTTTTATTTATGTTTTGAAGTAAGAATACGAAATTTTAATACCAGAGTGAGTTAACAATGTATGAAAAATAGTTGTGTAATTTTTAAAGTAAAAAAAAACCTTGTTTTATTTATGTTTTGGAGTGAGAATACGAAATTTTAATACCAGAGTGAGTTAACAATGTATGAAAAATAGTTGTGTAATTTTTAAAGTAAAAAAAACATTGTTTTATTTATGTTTTGGAGTGAGAATACGAAATTTTAATACCAGAGTGAGTTAACAATGTATGAAAAATAGTTGTGTAATTTTTAAAGTAAAAAAAAACATTGTTTTATAGATGTTTTGAAGTAAGAATACGAAATTTTAATACCAGAGTGAGTTAACAATGTATGAAAAATAGTTGTGTAATTTTTAAAGTAAAAAAAAACATTGTTTTATAGATGTTTTGGAGTGAGAATACGAAATTTTAATACCAGAGTGAGTTAACAATGTATGAAAAATAGTTGTGTAATTTTTAAAGTAAAAAAAAACATTGTTTTATAGATGTTTTGAAGTAAGAATACGAAATTTTAATACCAGAGTGAGTTAACAATGTATGAAAAATAGTTGTGTAATTTTTAAAGTAAAAAAAAACATTGTTTTATAGATGTTTTGAAGTGAGAATACGAAATTTTAATACCAGAGTGAGTTAACAATGTATGAAAAATAGTTGTGTAATTTTTAAAGTAAAAAAAAACATTGTTTTATTTATGTTTTGGAGTGAGAATACGAAATTTTAATACCAGAGTGAGTTAACAATGTATGAAAAATAGTTGTGTAATTTTTAAAGTAAAAAAAAAACATTGTTTTATTTATGTTTTGAAGTAAGAATACGAAATTTTAATACCAGAGTGAGTTAACAATGTATGAAAAATAGTTGTGTAATTTTTAAAGTAAAAAAAAACCTTGTTTTATTTATGTTTTGGAGTGAGAATACGAAATTTTAATACCAGAGTGAGTTAACAATGTATGAAAAATAGTTGTGTAATTTTTAAAGTAAAAAAAAACATTGTTTTATAGATGTTTTGGAGTGAGAATACGAAATTTTAATACCAGAGTGAGTTAACAATGTATGAAAAATAGTTGTGTAATTTTTAAAGTAAAAAAAAACATTGTTTTATAGATGTTTTGGAGTGAGAATACGAAATTTTAATACCAGAGTGAGTTAACAATGTATGAAAAATAGTTGTGTAATTTTTAAAGTAAAAAAAACATTGTTTTATAGATGTTTTGAAGTAAGAATACGAAATTTTAATACCAGAGTGAGTTAACAATGTATGAAAAATAGTTGTGTAATTTTTAAAGTAAAAAAAAACATTGTTTTTGTTATGTTTTGGAGTGAGAATACGAAATTTTAATACCAGAGTGAGTTAACAATGTATGAAAAATAGTTGTGTAATTTTTAAAGTAAAAAAAAAACATTGTTTTATAGATGTTTTGAAGTAAGAATACGAAATTTTAATACCAGAGTGAGTTAACAATGTATGAAAAATAGTTGTGTAATTTTTAAAGTAAAAAAAAAACATTGTTTTATAGATGTTTTGGAGTGAGAATACGAAATTTTAATACCAGAGTGAGTTAACAATGTATGAAAAATAGTTGTGTAATTTTTAAAGTAAAAAAAAACATTGTTTTATAGATGTTTTGAAGTGAGAATACGAAATTTTAATACCGGAGTGAGTTAACAATGTATGAAAAATAGTTGTGTAATTTTTAAAGTAAAAAAAAACCTTGTTTTATTTATGTTTTGGAGTGAGAATACGAAATTTTAATACCAGAGTGAGTTAACAATGTATGAAAAATAGTTGTGTAATTTTTAAAGTAAAAAAAAACATTGTTTTATAGATGTTTTGAAGTGAGAATACGAAATTTTAATACCAGAGTGAGTTAACAATGTATGAAAAATAGTTGTGTAATTTTTAAAGTAAAAAAAAAACCTTGTTTTATTTATGTTTTGGAGTAAGAATACGAAATTTTAATACCAGAGTGAGTTAACAATGTATGAAAAATAGTTGTGTAATTTTTAAAGTAAAAAAAAACATTGTTTTTGTTATGTTTTGGAGTGAGAATACGAAATTTTAATACCGGAGTGAGTTAACAATGTATGAAAAATAGTTGTGTAATTTTTAAAGTAAAAAAAAACATTGTTTTTGTTATGTTTTGGAGTGAGAATACGAAATTTTAATACCGGAGTGAGTTAACAATGTATGAAAAATAGTTGTGTAATTTTTAAAGTAAAAAAAAACCTTGTTTTATTTATGTTTTGGAGTGAGAATACGAAATTTTAATACCAGAGTGAGTTAACAATGTATGAAAAATAGTTGTGTAATTTTTAAAGTAAAAAAAAACATTGTTTTTGTTATGTTTTGGAGTGAGAATACGAAATTTTAATACCGGAGTGAGTTAACAATGTATGAAAAATAGTTGTGTAATTTTTAAAGTAAAAAAAAACCTTGTTTTATTTATGTTTTGGAGTAAGAATACGAAATTTTAATACCAGAGTGAGTTAACAATGTATGAAAAATAGTTGTGTAATTTTTAAAGTAAAAAAAAACATTGTTTTATAGATGTTTTGGAGTGAGAATACGAAATTTTAATACCAGAGTGAGTTAACAATGTATGAAAAATAGTTGTGTAATTTTTAAAGTAAAAAAAAACCTTGTTTTATTTATGTTTTGGAGTGAGAATACGAAATTTTAATACCAGAGTGAGTTAACAATGTATGAAAAATAGTTGTGTAATTTTTAAAGTAAAAAAAAACATTGTTTTATAGATGTTTTGGAGTGAGAATACGAAATTTTAATACCAGAGTGAGTTAACAATGTATGAAAAATAGTTGTGTAATTTTTAAAGTAAAAAAAAACATTGTTTTATAGATGTTTTGGAGTGAGAATACGAAATTTTAATACCAGAGTGAGTTAACAATGTATGAAAAATAGTTGTGTAATTTTTAAAGTAAAAAAAACATTGTTTTATAGATGTTTTGAAGTAAGAATACGAAATTTTAATACCAGAGTGAGTTAACAATGTATGAAAAATAGTTGTGTAATTTTTAAAGTAAAAAAAAACATTGTTTTTGTTATGTTTTGGAGTGAGAATACGAAATTTTAATACCAGAGTGAGTTAACAATGTATGAAAAATAGTTGTGTAATTTTTAAAGTAAAAAAAAACATTGTTTTATAGATGTTTTGAAGTAAGAATACGAAATTTTAATACCAGAGTGAGTTAACAATGTATGAAAAATAGTTGTGTAATTTTTAAAGTAAAAAAAAACATTGTTTTATAGATGTTTTGGAGTGAGAATACGAAATTTTAATACCAGAGTGAGTTAACAATGTATGAAAAATAGTTGTGTAATTTTTAAAGTAAAAAAAAACATTGTTTTATAGATGTTTTGAAGTGAGAATACGAAATTTTAATACCGGAGTGAGTTAACAATGTATGAAAAATAGTTGTGTAATTTTTAAAGTAAAAAAAAACCTTGTTTTATTTATGTTTTGGAGTGAGAATACGAAATTTTAATACCAGAGTGAGTTAACAATGTATGAAAAATAGTTGTGTAATTTTTAAAGTAAAAAAAAACATTGTTTTATAGATGTTTTGAAGTGAGAATACGAAATTTTAATACCAGAGTGAGTTAACAATGTATGAAAAATAGTTGTGTAATTTTTAAAGTAAAAAAAAACCTTGTTTTATAGATGTTTTGGAGTGAGAATACGAAATTTTAATACCAGAGTGAGTTAACAATGTATGAAAAATAGTTGTGTAATTTTTAAAGTAAAAAAAAACATTGTTTTATAGATGTTTTGGAGTGAGAATACGAAATTTTAATACCAGAGTGAGTTAACAATGTATGAAAAATAGTTGTGTAATTTTTAAAGTAAAAAAAAACATTGTTTTTGTTATGTTTTGGAGTGAGAATACGAAATTTTAATACCGGAGTGAGTTAACAATGTATGAAAAATAGTTGTGTAATTTTTAAAGTAAAAAAAAACCTTGTTTTATTTATGTTTTGGTGTAAGAATACGAAATTTTAATACCAGAGTGAGTTAACAATGTATGAAAAATAGTTGTGTAATTTTTAAAGTAAAAAAAAACATTGTTTTATAGATGTTTTGGAGTGAGAATACGAAATTTTAATACCAGAGTGAGTTAACAATGTATGAAAAATAGTTGTGTAATTTTTAAAGTAAAAAAAAACATTGTTTTATAGATGTTTTGAAGTGAGAATACGAAATTTTAATACCGGAGTGAGTTAACAATGTATGAAAAATAGTTGTGTAATTTTTAAAGTAAAAAAAAAACATTGTTTTATTTATGTTTTGGAGTGAGAATACGAAATTTTAATACCAGAGTGAGTTAACAATGTATGAAAAATAGTTGTGTAATTTTTAAAGTAAAAAAAAACATTGTTTTATTTATGTTTTGGAGTGAGAATACGAAATTTTAATACCAGAGTGAGTTAACAATGTATGAAAAATAGTTGTGTAATTTTTAAAGTAAAAAAAAACATTGTTTTTGTTATGTTTTGGAGTGAGAATACGAAATTTTAATACCAGAGTGAGTTAACAATGTATGAAAAATAGTTGTGTAATTTTTAAAGTAAAAAAAAACATTGTTTTTGTTATGTTTTGGAGTGAGAATACGAAATTTTAATACCAGAGTGAGTTAACAATGTATGAAAAATAGTTGTGTAATTTTTAAAGTAAAAAAAAACATTGTTTTTGTTATGTTTTGGAGTGAGAATACGAAATTTTAATACCAGAGTGAGTTAACAATGTATGAAAAAATAGTTGTGTAATTTTTAAAGTAAAAAAAAACATTGTTTTATAGATGTTTTGGAGTGAGAATACGAAATTTTAATACCAGAGTGAGTTAACAATGTATGAAAAATAGTTGTGTAATTTTTAAAGTAAAAAAAAACATTGTTTTATAGATGTTTTGAAGTAAGAATACGAAATTTTAATACCAGAGTGAGTTAACAATGTATGAAAAATAGTTGTGTAATTTTTAAAGTAAAAAAAAAAACATTGTTTTATAGATGTTTTGAAGTGAGAATACGAAATTTTAATACCAGAGTGAGTTAACAATGTATGAAAAATAGTTGTGTAATTTTTAAAGTAAAAAAAAAACATTGTTTTATTTATGTTTTGGAGTGAGAATACGAAATTTTAATACCAGAGTGAGTTAACAATGTATGAAAAATAGTTGTGTAATTTTTAAAGTAAAAAAAAACATTGTTTTATTTATGTTTTGAAGTAAGAATACGAAATTTTAATACCAGAGTGAGTTAACAATGTATGAAAAATAGTTGTGTAATTTTTAAAGTAAAAAAAAACCTTGTTTTATTTATGTTTTGGAGTGAGAATACGAAATTTTAATACCAGAGTGAGTTAACAATGTATGAAAAATAGTTGTGTAATTTTTAAAGTAAAAAAAAACATTGTTTTATAGATGTTTTGGAGTGAGAATACGAAATTTTAATACCAGAGTGAGTTAACAATGTATGAAAAATAGTTGTGTAATTTTTAAAGTAAAAAAAAACATTGTTTTATAGATGTTTTGGAGTGAGAATACGAAATTTTAATACCAGAGTGAGTTAACAATGTATGAAAAATAGTTGTGTAATTTTTAAAGTAAAAAAAAACATTGTTTTATAGATGTTTTGAAGTAAGAATACGAAATTTTAATACCAGAGTGAGTTAACAATGTATGAAAAATAGTTGTGTAATTTTTAAAGTAAAAAAAAACATTGTTTTTGTTATGTTTTGGAGTGAGAATACGAAATTTTAATACCAGAGTGAGTTAACAATGTATGAAAAATAGTTGTGTAATTTTTAAAGTAAAAAAAAACATTGTTTTTTGTTATGTTTTGGAGTGAGAATACGAAATTTTAATACCAGAGTGAGTTAACAATGTATGAAAAATAGTTGTGTAATTTTTAAAGTAAAAAAAAACATTGTTTTATAGATGTTTTGAAGTAAGAATACGAAATTTTAATACCAGAGTGAGTTAACAATGTATGAAAAATAGTTGTGTAATTTTTAAAGTAAAAAAAAACATTGTTTTATAGATGTTTTGGAGTGAGAATACGAAATTTTAATACCAGAGTGAGTTAACAATGTATGAAAAATAGTTGTGTAATTTTTAAAGTAAAAAAAACATTGTTTTATAGATGTTTTGAAGTAAGAATACGAAATTTTAATACCAGAGTGAGTTAACAATGTATGAAAAAATAGTTGTGTAATTTTTAAAGTAAAAAAAAACATTGTTTTTGTTATGTTTTGGAGTGAGAATACGAAATTTTAATACCAGAGTGAGTTAACAATGTATGAAAAATAGTTGTGTAATTTTTAAAGTAAAAAAAAACATTGTTTTATAGATGTTTTGAAGTAAGAATACGAAATTTTAATACCAGAGTGAGTTAACAATGTATGAAAAATAGTTGTGTAATTTTTAAAGTAAAAAAAAACATTGTTTTATAGATGTTTTGGAGTGAGAATACGAAATTTTAATACCAGAGTGAGTTAACAATGTATGAAAAATAGTTGTGTAATTTTTAAAGTAAAAAAAAACATTGTTTTATAGATGTTTTGAAGTAAGAATACGAAATTTTAATACCAGAGTGAGTTAACAATGTATGAAAAATAGTTGTGTAATTTTTAAAGTAAAAAAAAACATTGTTTTTGTTATGTTTTGGAGTGAGAATACGAAATTTTAATACCAGAGTGAGTTAACAATGTATGAAAAATAGTTGTGTAATTTTTAAAGTAAAAAAAAACATTGTTTTATTTATGTTTTGGAGTGAGAATACGAAATTTTAATACCAGAGTGAGTTAACAATGTATGAAAAATAGTTGTGTAATTTTTAAAGTAAAAAAAAACATTGTTTTATTTATGTTTTGAAGTAAGAATACGAAATTTTAATACCAGAGTGAGTTAACAATGTATGAAAAATAGTTGTGTAATTTTTAAAGTAAAAAAAAACCTTGTTTTATTTATGTTTTGGAGTGAGAATACGAAATTTTAATACCAGAGTGAGTTAACAATGTATGAAAAATAGTTGTGTAATTTTTAAAGTAAAAAAAAACATTGTTTTATAGATGTTTTGGAGTGAGAATACGAAATTTTAATACCAGAGTGAGTTAACAATGTATGAAAAATAGTTGTGTAATTTTTAAAGTAAAAAAAAAACATTGTTTTATAGATGTTTTGGAGTGAGAATACGAAATTTTAATACCAGAGTGAGTTAACAATGTATGAAAAATAGTTGTGTAATTTTTAAAGTAAAAAAAACATTGTTTTATAGATGTTTTGAAGTAAGAATACGAAATTTTAATACCAGAGTGAGTTAACAATGTATGAAAAATAGTTGTGTAATTTTTAAAGTAAAAAAAACATTGTTTTTGTTATGTTTTGGAGTGAGAATACGAAATTTTAATACCAGAGTGAGTTAACAATGTATGAAAAATAGTTGTGTAATTTTTAAAGTAAAAAAAAAACATTGTTTTTGTTATGTTTTGGAGTGAGAATACGAAATTTTAATACCAGAGTGAGTTAACAATGTATGAAAAATAGTTGTGTAATTTTTAAAGTAAAAAAAAACATTGTTTTATAGATGTTTTGAAGTAAGAATACGAAATTTTAATACCAGAGTGAGTTAACAATGTATGAAAAATAGTTGTGTAATTTTTAAAGTAAAAAAAAACCTTGTTTTATTTATGTTTTGGAGTGAGAATACGAAATTTTAATACCAGAGTGAGTTAACAATGTATGAAAAATAGTTGTGTAATTTTTAAAGTAAAAAAAAACATTGTTTTATAGATGTTTTGGAGTGAGAATACGAAATTTTAATACCAGAGTGAGTTAACAATGTATGAAAAATAGTTGTGTAATTTTTAAAGTAAAAAAAAAACCTTGTTTTATTTATGTTTTGAAGTGAGAATACGAAATTTTAATACCAGAGTGAGTTAACAATGTATGAAAAATAGTTGTGTAATTTTTAAAGTAAAAAAAAACATTGTTTTATTTATGTTTTGAAGTGAGAATACGAAATTTTAATACCAGAGTGAGTTAACAATGTATGAAAAATAGTTGTGTAATTTTTAAAGTAAAAAAAAACATTGTTTTATAGATGTTTTGAAGTAAGAATACGAAATTTTAATACCAGAGTGAGTTAACAATGTATGAAAAATAGTTGTGTAATTTTTAAAGTAAAAAAAAACATGTTTTTGTTATGTTTTGGAGTGAGAATACGAAATTTTAATACCAGAGTGAGTTAACAATGTATGAAAAATAGTTGTGTAATTTTTTAAAGTAAAAAAAAACATTGTTTTATAGATGTTTTGGAGTGAGAATACGAAATTTTAATACCAGAGTGAGTTAACAATGTATGAAAAATAGTTGTGTAATTTTTAAAGTAAAAAAAAACATTGTTTTATAGATGTTTTGAAGTAAGAATACGAAATTTTAATACCAGAGTGAGTTAACAATGTATGAAAAATAGTTGTGTAATTTTTAAAGTAAAAAAAACATTGTTTTTGTTATGTTTTGGAGTGAGAATACGAAATTTTAATACCAGAGTGAGTTAACAATGTATGAAAAATAGTTGTGTAATTTTTAAAGTAAAAAAAAACATTGTTTTTGTTATGTTTTGGAGTGAGAATACGAAATTTTAATACCAGAGTGAGTTAACAATGTATGAAAAATAGTTGTGTAATTTTTAAAGTAAAAAAAAACATTGTTTTATAGATGTTTTGAAGTAAGAATACGAAATTTTAATACCAGAGTGAGTTAACAATGTATGAAAAATAGTTGTGTAATTTTTAAAGTAAAAAAAAACATTGTTTTATAGATGTTTTGGAGTGAGAATACGAAATTTTAATACCAGAGTGAGTTAACAATGTATGAAAAATAGTTGTGTAATTTTTAAAGTAAAAAAAAACATTGTTTTATAGATGTTTTGAAGTAAGAATACGAAATTTTAATACCAGAGTGAGTTAACAATGTATGAAAAATAGTTGTGTAATTTTTAAAGTAAAAAAAAACATTGTTTTTGTTATGTTTTGGAGTGAGAATACGAAATTTTAATACCAGAGTGAGTTAACAATGTATGAAAAATAGTTGTGTAATTTTTAAAGTAAAAAAAAACATTGTTTTTGTTATGTTTTGGAGTGAGAATACGAAATTTTAATACCAGAGTGAGTTAACAATGTATGAAAAATAGTTGTGTAATTTTTAAAGTAAAAAAAAAACATTGTTTTATAGATGTTTTGGAGTGAGAATACGAAATTTTAATACCAGAGTGAGTTAACAATGTATGAAAAATAGTTGTGTAATTTTTAAAGTAAAAAAAAACATTGTTTTTGTTATGTTTTGGAGTGAGAATACGAAATTTTAATACCAGAGTGAGTTAACAATGTATGAAAAATAGTTGTGTAATTTTTAAAGTAAAAAAAAACATTGTTTTTGTTATGTTTTGGAGTGAGAATACGAAATTTTAATACCAGAGTGAGTTAACAATGTATGAAAAATAGTTGTGTAATTTTTAAAGTAAAAAAAAACATTGTTTTTGTTATGTTTTGGAGTGAGAATACGAAATTTTAATACCAGAGTGAGTTAACAATGTATGAAAAATAGTTGTGTAATTTTTAAAGTAAAAAAAAAACATTGTTTTATAGATGTTTTGGAGTGAGAATACGAAATTTTAATACCAGAGTGAGTTAACAATGTATGAAAAATAGTTGTGTAATTTTTAAAGTAAAAAAAAACATTGTTTTATAGATGTTTTGAAGTAAGAATACGAAATTTTAATACCAGAGTGAGTTAACAATGTATGAAAAATAGTTGTGTAATTTTTAAAGTAAAAAAAAACCTTGTTTTATTTATGTTTTGGAGTGAGAATACGAAATTTTAATACCAGAGTGAGTTAACAATGTATGAAAAATAGTTGTGTAATTTTTAAAGTAAAAAAAAACATTGTTTTATAGATGTTTTGGAGTGAGAATACGAAATTTTAATACCAGAGTGAGTTAACAATGTATGAAAAATAGTTGTGTAATTTTTAAAGTAAAAAAAAACCTTGTTTTATTTATGTTTTGAAGTGAGAATACGAAATTTTAATACCAGAGTGAGTTAACAATGTATGAAAAATAGTTGTGTAATTTTTAAAGTAAAAAAAAACATTGTTTTATAGATGTTTTGGAGTGAGAATACGAAATTTTAATACCAGAGTGAGTTAACAATGTATGAAAAATAGTTGTGTAATTTTTAAAGTAAAAAAAAACATTGTTTTTGTTATGTTTTGGAGTGAGAATACGAAATTTTAATACCAGAGTGAGTTAACAATGTATGAAAAATAGTTGTGTAATTTTTAAAGTAAAAAAAAACATTGTTTTATAGATGTTTTGGAGTGAGAATACGAAATTTTAATACCAGAGTGAGTTAACAATGTATGAAAAATAGTTGTGTAATTTTTTAAAGTAAAAAAAAACCTTGTTTTATTTATGTTTTGAAGTGAGAATACGAAATTTTAATACCAGAGTGAGTTAACAATGTATGAAAAATAGTTGTGTAATTTTTAAAGTAAAAAAAAACATTGTTTTATTTATGTTTTGAAGTGAGAATACGAAATTTTAATACCAGAGTGAGTTAACAATGTATGAAAAATAGTTGTGTAATTTTTAAAGTAAAAAAAAACCTTGTTTTATAGATGTTTTGGAGTGAGAATACGAAATTTTAATACCAGAGTGAGTTAACAATGTATGAAAAATAGTTGTGTAATTTTTAAAGTAAAAAAAAACATTGTTTTATAGATGTTTTGGAGTGAGAATACGAAATTTTAATACCAGAGTGAGTTAACAATGTATGAAAAATAGTTGTGTAATTTTTAAAGTAAAAAAAAACATTGTTTTATTTATGTTTTGGAGTGAGAATACGAAATTTTAATACCAGAGTGAGTTAACAATGTATGAAAAATAGTTGTGTAATTTTTAAAGTAAAAAAAAACCTTGTTTTATAGATGTTTTGGAGTGAGAATACGAAATTTTAATACCAGAGTGAGTTAACAATGTATGAAAAATAGTTGTGTAATTTTTAAAGTAAAAAAAAACATTGTTTTATAGATGTTTTGGAGTGAGAATACGAAATTTTAATACCAGAGTGAGTTAACAATGTATGAAAAATAGTTGTGTAATTTTTAAAGTAAAAAAAAAACCTTGTTTTATAGATGTTTTGGAGTGAGAATACGAAATTTTAATACCAGAGTGAGTTAACAATGTATGAAAAATAGTTGTGTAATTTTTAAAGTAAAAAAAAAAACCTTGTTTTATAGATGTTTTGGAGTGAGAATACGAAATTTTAATACCAGAGTGAGTTAACAATGTATGAAAAATAGTTGTGTAATTTTTAAAGTAAAAAAAAACATTGTTTTATAGATGTTTTGGAGTGAGAATACGAAATTTTAATACCAGAGTGAGTTAACAATGTATGAAAAATAGTTGTGTAATTTTTAAAGTAAAAAAAAACATTGTTTTTGTTATGTTTTGGAGTGAGAATACGAAATTTTAATACCAGAGTGAGTTAACAATGTATGAAAAATAGTTGTGTAATTTTTAAAGTAAAAAAAAACATTGTTTTTGTTATGTTTTGGAGTGAGAATACGAAATTTTAATACCAGAGTGAGTTAACAATGTATGAAAAATAGTTGTGTAATTTTTAAAGTAAAAAAAAAACCTTGTTTTAATTTATGTTTTGGAGTGAGAATACGAAATTTTAATACCAGAGTGAGTTAACAATGTATGAAAAATAGTTGTGTAATTTTTAAAGTAAAAAAAAACATTGTTTTATAGATGTTTTGGAGTGAGAATACGAAATTTTAATACCAGAGTGAGTTAACAATGTATGAAAAATAGTTGTGTAATTTTTTAAAGTAAAAAAAAACATTGTTTTTGTTATGTTTTGGAGTGAGAATACGAAATTTTAATACCAGAGTGAGTTAACAATGTATGAAAAATAGTTGTGTAATTTTTAAAGTAAAAAAAAACCTTGTTTTATTAGATGTTTTGGAGTGAGAATACGAAATTTTAATACCAGAGTGAGTTAACAATGTATGAAAAATAGTTGTGTAATTTTTAAAGTAAAAAAAAAACATTGTTTTATAGATGTTTTGGAGTGAGAATACGAAATTTTAATACCAGAGTGAGTTAACAATGTATGAAAAATAGTTGTGTAATTTTTAAAGTAAAAAAAAACATTGTTTTTGTTATGTTTTTGGAGTGAGAATACGAAATTTTAATACCAGAGTGAGTTAACAATGTATGAAAAATAGTTGTGTAATTTTTAAAGTAAAAAAAAAACATTGTTTTTTGTTATGTTTTGGAGTGAGAATACGAAATTTTAATACCAGAGTGAGTTAACAATGTATGAAAAATAGTTGTGTAATTTTTAAAGTAAAAAAAAACCTTGTTTTATAGATGTTTTGGAGTGAGAATACGAAATTTTTAATACCAGAGTGAGTTAACAATGTAATGAAAAAT
>CAMPDV010005612.1:0-23960 GCA_946699065.1 Loxodes magnus | reverse complement strand
AGATAAGTGTAATATGCAGTTTAAAATATTTTGGTTTGATGAAAAATATTAAGTAAGAAGTTTTGTTAAATATTCTTGAAAAGAGACTATAAAACTTTGTGATGAAATAGTTTTTATAGAGATGTGTAGAAAGGAATGATAATAAAGACATAAAAGAATTAAAGAGTGCTTTTAAAAGCCTGATAACTCATAAGATGTTTAATAAAACTGAAAATTACAAATTGAAAATTAAAATTGAAAAATGGAAAAAAAGATGAAAAAAAATTTATGATGGAAATAAAAAAGAAAAAAAATGGAAGCAGATTTGTTGAGATAAGTGTAATATGCAGTTTAAAATATTTTGGTTTGATGAAAAATATTAAGTAAGAAGTTTTGTTAAATATTCTTGAGAAGAGACTATAAAACTTTGTGATGAAATAGTTTTTATAGAGATGTGTAGAAAGGAATGATAATAAAGACATAAATCAAGAATTAAAGAGTGCTTTTAAAAGCCTGATAACTCATAAGATGTTTAATAAAACTGAAAATTACAAATTGAAAATTAAAATTGAAAAATGGAAAAAAAGATGAAAAAAAATTTATGATGGAAATAGAAAAAGAAGAAAAATGGAGGCAGATTTGTTGAGATAAGTGTAATATGCAGTTTAAAATATTTTGGTTTGATGAAAAATATTAAGTAAGAAGTTTTGTTAAATATTCTTGAAAAGAGACTATAAAACTTTGTGATGAAATAGTTTTTAATTAGGATGTGTAGAAAGGAATGATAATAAAGACATAAATCAAGAATTAAAGAGTGCTTTTAAAAGCCTGATAACTCATAAGATGTTTAATAAAACTGAAAATTACAAATTGAAAAATTGAAAAATGGAAAAAAAGATGAAAAAAAATTTATGATGGAAATAGAAAAAGAAGAAAAATGGAGGCAGATTTGTTGAGATAAGTGTAATATGCAGTTTAAAATATTTTGGTTTGATGAAAAATATTAAGTAAGAAGTTTTGTTAAATATTCTTGAAAAGAGACTATAAAACTTTGTGATGAAATAGTTTTTATAGAGATGTGTAGAAAGGAATGATAATAAAGACATAAATCAAGAATTAAAGAGTGCTTTTAAAAGCCTGATAACTCATAAGATGTTTAATAAAACTGAAAATTACAAATTGAAAATTAAAATTGAAAAATGGAAAAAAAGATGAAAAAAAATTTATGATGGAAATAAAAAAGAAAAAAAAATGGAAGCAGATTTGTTGAGATAAGTGTAATATGCAGTTTAAAATATTTTGGTTTGATGAAAAATATTAAGTAAGAAGTTTTGTTAAATATTCTTGAGAAGAGACTATAAAACTTTGTGATGAAATAGTTTTTATAGAGATGTGTAGAAAGGAATGATAATAAAGACATAAAAGAATTAAAGAGTGCTTTTAAAAGCCTGATAACTCATAAGATGTTTAATAAAACTGAAAATTACAAATTGAAAAATGGAAAAAAAGATGAAAAAAAATTTATGATGGAAATAGAAAAAGAAGAAAAATGGAGGCAGATTTGTTGAGATAAGTGTAATATGCAGTTTAAAATATTTTGGTTTGATGAAAAATATTAAGTAAGAAGTTTTGTTAAATATTCTTGAGAAGAGACTATAAAACTTTGTGATGAAATAGTTTTTATAGAGATGTGTAGAAAGGAATGATAATAAAGACATAAATCAAGAATTAAAGAGTGCTTTTAAAAGCCTGATAACTCATAAGATGTTTAATAAAACTGAAAATTACAAATTGAAAAATTGAAAAATGGAAAAAAAGATGAAAAAAAATTTATGATGGAAATAGAAAAAGAAGAAAAATGGAGGCAGATTTGTTGAGATAAGTGTAATATGCAGTTTAAAATATTTTGGTTTGATGAAAAATATTAAGTAAGAAGTTTTGTTAAATATTCTTGAAAAGAGACTATAAAACTTTGTGATGAAATAGTTTTTATAGAGATGTGTAGAAAGGAATGATAATAAAGACATAAAAGAATTAAAGAGTGCTTTTAAAAGCCTGATAACTCATAAGATGTTTAATAAAACTGAAAATTACAAATTGAAAATTAAAATTGAAAAATGGAAAAAAAGATGAAAAAAAATTTATGATGGAAATAAAAAAGAAAAAAAAATGGAAGCAGATTTGTTGAGATAAGTGTAATATGCAGTTTAAAATATTTTGGTTTGATGAAAAATATTAAGTAAGAAGTTTTGTTAAATATTCTTGAGAAGAGACTATAAAACTTTGTGATGAAATAGTTTTTATAGAGATGTGTAGAAAGGAATGATAATAAAGACATAAATCAAGAATTAAAGAGTGCTTTTAAAAGCCTGATAACTCATAAGATGTTTAATAAAACTGAAAATTACAAATTGAAAATTAAAATTGAAAAATGGAAAAAAAGATGAAAAAAAATTTATGATGGAAATAGAAAAAGAAGAAAAATGGAGGCAGATTTGTTGAGATAAGTGTAATATGCAGTTTAAAATATTTTGGTTTGATGAAAAATATTAAGTAAGAAGTTTTGTTAAATATTCTTGAAAAGAGACTATAAAACTTTGTGATGAAATAGTTTTTAATTAGGATGTGTAGAAAGGAATGATAATAAAGACATAAAAGAATTAAAGAGTGCTTTTAAAAGCCTGATAACTCATAAGATGTTTAATAAAACTGAAAATTACAAATTGAAAAATTGAAAAATGGAAAAAAAGATGAAAAAAAATTTATGATGGAAATAGAAAAAGAAGAAAAATGGAGGCAGATTTGTTGAGATAAGTGTAATATGCAGTTTAAAATATTTTGGTTTGATGAAAAATATTAAGTAAGAAGTTTTGCTAAATATTCTTGAAAAGAGACTATAAAACTTTGTGATGAAATAGTTTTTATAGAGATGTGTAGAAAGGAATGATAATAAAGACATAAAAGAATTAAAGAGTGCTTTTAAAAGCCTGATAACTCATAAGATGTTTAATAAAACTGAAAATTACAAATTGAAAATTAAAATTGAAAAATGGAAAAAAAGATGAAAAAAAATTTATGATGGAAATAAAAAAGAAAAAAAAATGGAAGCAGATTTGTTGAGATAAGTGTAATATGCAGTTTAAAATATTTTGGTTTGATGAAAAATATTAAGTAAGAAGTTTTGTTAAATATTCTTGAGAAGAGACTATAAAACTTTGTGATGAAATAGTTTTTATAGAGATGTGTAGAAAGGAATGATAATAAAGACATAAATCAAGAATTAAAGAGTGCTTTTAAAAGCCTGATAACTCATAAGATGTTTAATAAAACTGAAAATTACAAATTGAAAATTAAAATTGAAAAATGGAAAAAAAGATGAAAAAAAATTTATGATGGAAATAGAAAAAGAAGAAAAATGGAGGCAGATTTGTTGAGATAAGTGTAATATGCAGTTTAAAATATTTTGGTTTGATGAAAAATATTAAGTAAGAAGTTTTGTTAAATATTCTTGAGAAGAGACTATAAAACTTTGTGATGAAACAGTTTTTATAGAGATGTATAGAAAGGAATGATAATAAAGACATAAAAGAATTAAAGAGTGCTTTTAAAAGCCTGATAACTCATAAGATGTTTAATAAAACTGAAAATTACAAATTGAAAATTAAAATTGAAAAATGGAAAAAAAGATGAAAAAAAATTTATGATGGAAATAGAAAAAGAAGAAAAATGGAGGCAGATTTGTTGAGATAAGTGTAATATGCAGTTTAAAATATTTTGGTTTGATGAAAAATATTAAGTAAGAAGTTTTGTTAAATATTCTTGAGAAGAGACTATAAAACTTTGTGATGAAACAGTTTTTATAGAGATGTATAGAAAGGAATGATAATAAAGACATAAAAGAATTAAAGAGTGCTTTTAAAAGCCTGATAACTCATAAGATGTTTAATAAAACTGAAAATTACAAATTGAAAATTAAAATTGAAAAATGGAAAAAAAGATGAAAAAAAATTTATGATGGAAATAGAAAAAGAAGAAAAATGGAGGCAGATTTGTTGAGATAAGTGTAATATGCAGTTTAAAATATTTTGGTTTGATGAAAAATATTAAGTAAGAAGTTTTGTTAAATATTCTTGAAAAGAGACTATAAAACTTTGTGATGAAATAGTTTTTATAGAGATGTGTAGAAAGGAATGATAATAAAGACATAAAAGAATTAAAGAGTGCTTTTAAAAGCCTGATAACTCATAAGATGTTTAATAAAACTGAAAATTACAAATTGAAAAATTGAAAAATGGAAAAAAAGATGAAAAAAAATTTATGATGGAAATAGAAAAAGAAGAAAAATGGAGGCAGATTTGTTGAGATAAGTGTAATATGCAGTTTAAAATATTTTGGTTTGATGAAAAATATTAAGTAAGAAGTTTTGTTAAATATTCTTGAGAAGAGACTATAAAACTTTGTGATGAAACAGTTTTTATAGAGATGTATAGAAAGGAATGATAATAAAGACATAAAAGAATTAAAGAGTGCTTTTAAAAGCCTGATAACTCATAAGATGTTTAATAAAACTGAAAATTACAAATTGAAAATTAAAATTGAAAAATGGAAAAAAAGATGAAAAAAAATTTATGATGGAAATAGAAAAAGAAGAAAAATGGAGGCAGATTTGTTGAGATAAGTGTAATATGCAGTTTAAAATATTTTGGTTTGATGAAAAATATTAAGTAAGAAGTTTTGTTAAATATTCTTGAGAAGAGACTATAAAACTTTGTGATGAAACAGTTTTTATAGAGATGTATAGAAAGGAATGATAATAAAGACATAAAAGAATTAAAGAGTGCTTTTAAAAGCCTGATAACTCATAAGATGTTTAATAAAACTGAAAATTACAAATTGAAAATTAAAATTGAAAAATGGAAAAAAAGATGAAAAAAAATTTATGATGGAAATAGAAAAAGAAGAAAAATGGAGGCAGATTTGTTGAGATAAGTGTAATATGCAGTTTAAAATATTTTGGTTTGATGAAAAATATTAAGTAAGAAGTTTTGTTAAATATTCTTGAAAAGAGACTATAAAACTTTGTGATGAAATAGTTTTTATAGAGATGTGTAGAAAGGAATGATAATAAAGACATAAAAGAATTAAAGAGTGCTTTTAAAAGCCTGATAACTCATAAGATGTTTAATAAAACTGAAAATTACAAATTGAAAAATGGAAAAAAAGATGAAAAAAAATTTATGATGGAAATAGAAAAAGAAGAAAAATGGAGGCAGATTTGTTGAGATAAGTGTAATATGCAGTTTAAAATATTTTGGTTTGATGAAAAATATTAAGTAAGAAGTTTTGTTAAATATTCTTGAGAAGAGACTATAAAACTTTGTGATGAAATAGTTTTTATAGAGATGTGTAGAAAGGAATGATAATAAAGACATAAATCAAGAATTAAAGAGTGCTTTTAAAAGCCTGATAACTCATAAGATGTTTAATAAAACTGAAAATTACAAATTGAAAATTAAAATTGAAAAATGGAAAAAAAGATGAAAAAAAATTTATGATGGAAATAAAAAAGAAAAAAAAATGGAAGCAGATTTGTTGAGATAAGTGTAATATGCAGTTTAAAATATTTTGGTTTGATGAAAAATATTAAGTAAGAAGTTTTGTTAAATATTCTTGAGAAGAGACTATAAAACTTTGTGATGAAACAGTTTTTAATTAGGATGTGTAGAAAGGAATGATAATAAAGACATAAAAGAATTAAAGAGTGCTTTTAAAAGCCTGATAACTCATAAGATGTTTAATAAAACTGAAAATTACAAATTGAAAATTAAAATTGAAAAATGGAAAAAAAGATGAAAAAAAAATTTATGATGGAAATAGAAAAAGAAGAAAAATGGAGGCAGATTTGTTGAGATAAGTGTAATATGCAGTTTAAAATATTTTGGTTTGATGAAAAATATTAAGTAAGAAGTTTTGTTAAATATTCTTGAAAAGAGACTATAAAACTTTGTGATGAAATAGTTTTTATAGAGATGTGTAGAAAGGAATGATAATAAAGACATAAATCAAGAATTAAAGAGTGCTTTTAAAAGCCTGATAACTCATAAGATGTTTAATAAAACTGAAAATTACAAATTGAAAATTAAAATTGAAAAATGGAAAAAAAGATGAAAAAAAATTTATGATGGAAATAAAAAAGAAAAAAAAATGGAAGCAGATTTGTTGAGATAAGTGTAATATGCAGTTTAAAATATTTTGGTTTGATGAAAAATATTAAGTAAGAAGTTTTGTTAAATATTCTTGAAAAGAGACTATAAAACTTTGTGATGAAATAGTTTTTATAGAGATGTGTCGAAAGGAATGATAATAAAGACATAAATCAAGAATTAAAGAGTGCTTTTAAAAGCATGATAACTCATAAGATGTTTAATAAAACTGAAAATTACAAATTGAAAAATGGAAAAAAAGATGAAAAAAAAATTTATGATGGAAATAGAAAAAGAAGAAAAATGGAGGCAGATTTGTTGAGATAAGTGTAATATGCAGTTTAAAATATTTTGGTTTGATGAAAAATATTAAGTAAGAAGTTTTGTTAAATATTCTTGAGAAGAGACTATAAAACTTTGTGATGAAACAGTTTTTATAGAGATGTATAGAAAGGAATGATAATAAAGACATAAAAGAATTAAAGAGTGCTTTTAAAAGCCTGATAACTCATAAGATGTTTAATAAAACTGAAAATTACAAATTGAAAATTAAAATTGAAAAATGGAAAAAAAGATGAAAAAAAATTTATGATGGAAATAGAAAAAGAAGAAAAATGGAGGCAGATTTGTTGAGATAAGTGTAATATGCAGTTTAAAATATTTTGGTTTGATGAAAAATATTAAGTAAGAAGTTTTGTTAAATATTCTTGAAAAGAGACTATAAAACTTTGTGATGAAATAGTTTTTATAGAGATGTGTAGAAAGGAATGATAATAAAGACATAAATCAAGAATTAAAGAGTGCTTTTAAAAGCCTGATAACTCATAAGATGTTTAATAAAACTGAAAATTACAAATTGAAAATTAAAATTGAAAAATGGAAAAAAAGATGAAAAAAAATTTATGATGGAAATAGAAAAAGAAGAAAAATGGAGGCAGATTTGTTGAGATAAGTGTAATATGCAGTTTAAAATATTTTGGTTTGATGAAAAATATTAAGTAAGAAGTTTTGTTAAATATTCTTGAAAAGAGACTATAAAACTTTGTGATGAAATAGTTTTTATAGAGATGTGTAGAAAGGAATGATAATAAAGACATAAATCAAGAATTAAAGAGTGCTTTTAAAAGCATGATAACTCATAAGATGTTTAATAAAACTGAAAATTACAAATTGAAAAATGGAAAAAAAGATGAAAAAAAATTTATGATGGAAATAGAAAAAGAAGAAAAATGGAGGCAGATTTGTTGAGATAAGTGTAATATGCAGTTTAAAATATTTTGGTTTGATGAAAAATATTAAGTAAGAAGTTTTGTTAAATATTCTTGAGAAGAGACTATAAAACTTTGTGATGAAATAGTTTTTATAGAGATGTGTCGAAAGGAATGATAATAAAGACATAAATCAAGAATTAAAGAGTGCTTTTAAAAGCCTGATAACTCATAAGATGTTTAATAAAACTGAAAATTACAAATTGAAAATTAAAATTGAAAAATGGAAAAAAAGATGAAAAAAAATTTATGATGGAAATAGAAAAAGAAGAAAAATGGAGGCAGATTTGTTGAGATAAGTGTAATATGCAGTTTAAAATATTTTGGTTTGATGAAAAATATTAAGTAAGAAGTTTTGTTAAATATTCTTGAGAAGAGACTATAAAACTTTGTGATGAAATAGTTTTTATAGAGATGTGTCGAAGTGAATGATAATAAAGACATAAATCAAGAATTAAAGAGTGCTTTTAAAAGCCTGATAACTCATAAGATGTTTAATAAAACTGAAAATTACAAATTGAAAAATGGAAAAAAAGATGAAAAAAAATTTATGATGGAAATAGAAAAAGAAGAAAAATGGAGGCAGATTTGTTGAGATAAGTGTAATATGCAGTTTAAAATATTTTGGTTTGATGAAAAATATTAAGTAAGAAGTTTTGTTAAATATTCTTGAGAAGAGACTATAAAACTTTGTGATGAAATAGTTTTTATAGAGATGTGTAGAAAGGAATGATAATAAAGACATAAATCAAGAATTAAAGAGTGCTTTTAAAAGCCTGATAACTCATAAGATGTTTAATAAAACTGAAAATTACAAATTGAAAATTAAAATTGAAAAATGGAAAAAAAGATGAAAAAAAATTTATGATGGAAATAGAAAAAGAAGAAAAATGGAGGCAGATTTGTTGAGATAAGTGTAATATGCAGTTTAAAATATTTTGGTTTGATGAAAAATATTAAGTAAGAAGTTTTGTTAAATATTCTTGAAAAGAGACTATAAAACTTTGTGATGAAATAGTTTTTATAGAGATGTGTAGAAAGGAATGATAATAAAGACATAAATCAAGAATTAAAGAGTGCTTTTAAAAGCCTGATAACTCATAAGATGTTTAATAAAACTGAAAATTACAAATTGAAAATTAAAATTGAAAAATGGAAAAAAAGATGAAAAAAAATTTATGATGGAAATAAAAAAGAAAAAAAAATGGAAGCAGATTTGTTGAGATAAGTGTAATATGCAGTTTAAAATATTTTGGTTTGATGAAAAATATTAAGTAAGAAGTTTTGTTAAATATTCTTGAAAAGAGACTATAAAACTTTGTGATGAAATAGTTTTTATAGAGATGTGTCGAAAGGAATGATAATAAAGACATAAATCAAGAATTAAAGAGTGCTTTTAAAAGCATGATAACTCATAAGATGTTTAATAAAACTGAAAATTACAAATTGAAAAATTGAAAAATGGAAAAAAAGATGAAAAAAAATTTATGATGGAAATAGAAAAAGAAGAAAAATGGAGGCAGATTTGTTGAGATAAGTGTAATATGCAGTTTAAAATATTTTGGTTTGATGAAAAATATTAAGTAAGAAGTTTTGTTAAATATTCTTGAGAAGAGACTATAAAACTTTGTGATGAAATAGTTTTTATAGAGATGTGTAGAAAGGAATGATAATAAAGACATAAATCAAGAATTAAAGAGTGCTTTTAAAAGCCTGATAACTCATAAGATGTTTAATAAAACTGAAAATTACAAATTGAAAATTAAAATTGAAAAATGGAAAAAAAGATGAAAAAAAATTTATGATGGAAATAGAAAAAGAAGAAAAATGGAGGCAGATTTGTTGAGATAAGTGTAATATGCAGTTTAAAATATTTTGGTTTGATGAAAAATATTAAGTAAGAAGTTTTGTTAAATATTCTTGAAAAGAGACTATAAAACTTTGTGATGAAATAGTTTTTATAGAGATGTGTAGAAAGGAATGATAATAAAGACATAAAAGAATTAAAGAGTGCTTTTAAAAGCCTGATAACTCATAAGATGTTTAATAAAACTGAAAATTACAAATTGAAAAATGGAAAAAAAGATGAAAAAAAATTTATGATGGAAATAGAAAAAGAAGAAAAATGGAGGCAGATTTGTTGAGATAAGTGTAATATGCAGTTTAAAATATTTTGGTTTGATGAAAAATATTAAGTAAGAAGTTTTGTTAAATATTCTTGAGAAGAGACTATAAAACTTTGTGATGAAATAGTTTTTATAGAGATGTGTAGAAAGGAATGATAATAAAGACATAAATCAAGAATTAAAGAGTGCTTTTAAAAGCCTGATAACTCATAAGATGTTTAATAAAACTGAAAATTACAAATTGAAAAATGGAAAAAAAGATGAAAAAAAATTTATGATGGAAATAGAAAAAGAAGAAAAATGGAGGCAGATTTGTTGAGATAAGTGTAATATGCAGTTTAAAATATTTTGGTTTGATGAAAAATATTAAGTAAGAAGTTTTGTTAAATATTCTTGAGAAGAGACTATAAAACTTTGTGATGAAATAGTTTTTATAGAGATGTGTAGAAAGGAATGATAATAAAGACATAAATCAAGAATTAAAGAGTGCTTTTAAAAGCCTGATAACTCATAAGATGTTTAATAAAACTGAAAATTACAAATTGAAAATTAAAATTGAAAAATGGAAAAAAAGATGAAAAAAAATTTATGATGGAAATAGAAAAAGAAGAAAAATGGAGGCAGATTTGTTGAGATAAGTGTAATATGCAGTTTAAAATATTTTGGTTTGATGAAAAATATTAAGTAAGAAGTTTTGTTAAATATTCTTGAAAAGAGACTATAAAACTTTGTGATGAAATAGTTTTTATAGAGATGTGTAGAAAGGAATGATAATAAAGACATAAATCAAGAATTAAAGAGTGCTTTTAAAAGCCTGATAACTCATAAGATGTTTAATAAAACTGAAAATTACAAATTGAAAATTAAAATTGAAAAATGGAAAAAAAGATGAAAAAAAATTTATGATGGAAATAGAAAAAGAAAAAAAAATGGAAGCAGATTTGTTGAGATAAGTGTAATATGCAGTTTAAAATATTTTGGTTTGATGAAAAATATTAAGTAAGAAGTTTTGTTAAATATTCTTGAAAAGAGACTATAAAACTTTGTGATGAAATAGTTTTTATAGAGATGTGTCGAAAGGAATGATAATAAAGACATAAATCAAGAATTAAAGAGTGCTTTTAAAAGCATGATAACTCATAAGATGTTTAATAAAACTGAAAATTACAAATTGAAAAATGGAAAAAAAGATGAAAAAAAATTTATGATGGAAATAGAAAAAGAAGAAAAATGGAGGCAGATTTGTTGAGATAAGTGTAATATGCAGTTTAAAATATTTTGGTTTGATGAAAAATATTAAGTAAGAAGTTTTGTTAAATATTCTTGAGAAGAGACTATAAAACTTTGTGATGAAATAGTTTTTATAGAGATGTGTAGAAAGGAATGATAATAAAGACATAAATCAAGAATTAAAGAGTGCTTTTAAAAGCCTGATAACTCATAAGATGTTTAATAAAACTGAAAATTACAAATTGAAAATTAAAATTGAAAAATGGAAAAAAAGATGAAAAAAAATTTATGATGGAAATAGAAAAAGAAGAAAAATGGAGGCAGATTTGTTGAGATAAGTGTAATATGCAGTTTAAAATATTTTGGTTTGATGAAAAATATTAAGTAAGAAGTTTTGTTAAATATTCTTGAAAAGAGACTATAAAACTTTGTGATGAAACAGTTTTTATAGAGATGTGTAGAAAGGAATGATAATAAAGACATAAATCAAGAATTAAAGAGTGCTTTTAAAAGCCTGATAACTCATAAGATGTTTAATAAAACTGAAAATTACAAATTGAAAATTAAAATTGAAAAATGGAAAAAAAGATGAAAAAAAATTTATGATGGAAATAGAAAAAGAAGAAAAATGGAGGCAGATTTGTTGAGATAAGTGTAATATGCAGTTTAAAATATTTTGGTTTGATGAAAAATATTAAGTAAGAAGTTTTGTTAAATATTCTTGAGAAGAGACTATAAAACTTTGTGATGAAATAGTTTTTATAGAGATGTGTCGAAGTGAATGATAATAAAGACATAAATCAAGAATTAAAGAGTGCTTTTAAAAGCCTGATAACTCATAAGATGTTTAATAAAACTGAAAATTACAAATTGAAAAATTGAAAAATGGAAAAAAAGATGAAAAAAAAATTTATGATGGAAATAGAAAAAGAAGAAAAATGGAGGCAGATTTGTTGAGATAAGTGTAATATGCAGTTTAAAATATTTTGGTTTGATGAAAAATATTAAGTAAGAAGTTTTGTTAAATATTCTTGAAAAGAGACTATAAAACTTTGTGATGAAATAGTTTTTATAGAGATGTATAGAAAGGAATGATAATAAAGACATAAATCAAGAATTAAAGAGTGCTTTTAAAAGCCTGATAACTCATAAGATGTTTAATAAAACTGAAAATTACAAATTGAAAATTAAAATTGAAAAATGGAAAAAAAGATGAAAAAAAATTTATGATGGAAATAGAAAAAGAAGAAAAATGGAGGCAGATTTGTTGAGATAAGTGTAATATGCAGTTTAAAATATTTTGGTTTGATGAAAAATATTAAGTAAGAAGTTTTGTTAAATATTCTTGAGAAGAGACTATAAAACTTTGTGATGAAATAGTTTTTATAGAGATGTGTCGAAGTGAATGATAATAAAGACATAAATCAAGAATTAAAGAGTGCTTTTAAAAGCCTGATAACTCATAAGATGTTTAATAAAACTGAAAATTACAAATTGAAAAATTGAAAAATGGAAAAAAAGATGAAAAAAAAATTTATGATGGAAATAGAAAAAGAAGAAAAATGGAGGCAGATTTGTTGAGATAAGTGTAATATGCAGTTTAAAATATTTTGGTTTGATGAAAAATATTAAGTAAGAAGTTTTGTTAAATATTCTTGAAAAGAGACTATAAAACTTTGTGATGAAATAGTTTTTATAGAGATGTATAGAAAGGAATGATAATAAAGACATAAATCAAGAATTAAAGAGTGCTTTTAAAAGCCTGATAACTCATAAGATGTTTAATAAAACTGAAAATTACAAATTGAAAATTAAAATTGAAAAATGGAAAAAAAGATGAAAAAAAATTTATGATGGAAATAAAAAAGAAAAAAAAATGGAAGCAGATTTGTTGAGATAAGTATAATATGCAGTTTAAAATATTTTGGTTTGATGAAAAATATTAAGTAAGAAGTTTTGTTAAATATTCTTGAGAAGAGACTATAAAACTTTGTGATGAAATAGTTTTTATAGAGATGTATAGAAAGGAATGATAATAAAGACATAAATCAAGAATTAAAGAGTGCTTTTAAAAGCCTGATAACTCATAAGATGTTTAATAAAACTGAAAATTACAAATTGAAAATTAAAATTGAAAAATGGAAAAAAAGATGAAAAAAAATTTATGATGGAAATAGAAAAAGAAGAAAAATGGAGGCAGATTTGTTGAGATAAGTGTAATATGCAGTTTAAAATATTTTGGTTTGATGAAAAATATTAAGTAAGAAGTTTTGTTAAATATTCTTGAGAAGAGACTATAAAACTTTGTGATGAAATAGTTTTTATAGAGATGTGTCGAAGTGAATGATAATAAAGACATAAATCAAGAATTAAAGAGTGCTTTTAAAAGCCTGATAACTCATAAGATGTTTAATAAAACTGAAAATTACAAATTGAAAAATTGAAAAATGGAAAAAAAGATGAAAAAAAAATTTATGATGGAAATAGAAAAAGAAGAAAAATGGAGGCAGATTTGTTGAGATAAGTGTAATATGCAGTTTAAAATATTTTGGTTTGATGAAAAATATTAAGTAAGAAGTTTTGTTAAATATTCTTGAAAAGAGACTATAAAACTTTGTGATGAAATAGTTTTTATAGAGATGTATAGAAAGGAATGATAATAAAGACATAAATCAAGAATTAAAGAGTGCTTTTAAAAGCCTGATAACTCATAAGATGTTTAATAAAACTGAAAATTACAAATTGAAAATTAAAATTGAAAAATGGAAAAAAAGATGAAAAAAAATTTATGATGGAAATAAAAAAGAAAAAAAAATGGAAGCAGATTTGTTGAGATAAGTATAATATGCAGTTTAAAATATTTTGGTTTGATGAAAAATATTAAGTAAGAAGTTTTGTTAAATATTCTTGAGAAGAGACTATAAAACTTTGTGATGAAATAGTTTTTATAGAGATGTGTCGAAGTGAATGATAATAAAGACATAAATCAAGAATTAAAGAGTGCTTTTAAAAGCCTGATAACTCATAAGATGTTTAATAAAACTGAAAATTACAAATTGAAAAATTGAAAAATGGAAAAAAAGATGAAAAAAAAATTTATGATGGAAATAGAAAAAGAAGAAAAATGGAGGCAGATTTGTTGAGATAAGTGTAATATGCAGTTTAAAATATTTTGGTTTGATGAAAAATATTAAGTAAGAAGTTTTGTTAAATATTCTTGAGAAGAGACTATAAAACTTTGTGATGAAACAGTTTTTATAGAGATGTGTAGAAAGGAATGATAATAAAGACATAAAAGAATTAAAGAGTGCTTTTAAAAGCCTGATAACTCATAAGATGTTTAATAAAACTGAAAATTACAAATTGAAAATTAAAATTGAAAAATGGAAAAAAAGATGAAAAAAAATTTATGATGGAAATAAAAAAGAAAAAAAAATGGAAGCAGATTTGTTGAGATAAGTGTAATATGCAGTTTAAAATATTTTGGTTTGATGAAAAATATTAAGTAAGAAGTTTTGTTAAATATTCTTGAAAAGAGACTATAAAACTTTGTGATGAAATAGTTTTTATAGAGATGTGTAGAAAGGAATGATAATAAAGACATAAATCAAGAATTAAAGAGTGCTTTTAAAAGCCTGATAACTCATAAGATGTTTAATAAAACTGAAAATTACAAATTGAAAAATTGAAAAATGGAAAAAAAGATGAAAAAAAATTTATGATGGAAATAAAAAAGAAAAAAAAATGGAAGCAGATTTGTTGAGATAAGTGTAATATGCAGTTTAAAATATTTTGGTTTGATGAAAAATATTAAGTAAGAAGTTTTGTTAAATATTCTTGAGAAGAGACTATAAAACTTTGTGATGAAACATTTTTTATAGAGATGTGTAGAAAGGAATGATAATAAAGACATAAAAGAATTAAAGAGTGCTTTTAAAAGCCTGATAACTCATAAGATGTTTAATAAAACTGAAAATTACAAATTGAAAATTAAAATTGAAAAATGGAAAAAAAGATGAAAAAAAATTTATGATGGAAATAAAAAAGAAAAAAAAATGGAAGCAGATTTGTTGAGATAAGTGTAATATGCAGTTTAAAATATTTTGGTTTGATGAAAAATATTAAGTAAGAAGTTTTGTTAAATATTCTTGAGAAGAGACTATAAAACTTTGTGATGAAACAGTTTTTATAGAGATGTGTAGAAAGGAATGATAATAAAGACATAAAAGAATTAAAGAGTGCTTTTAAAAGCCTGATAACTCATAAGATGTTTAATAAAACTGAAAATTACAAATTGAAAATTAAAATTGAAAAATGGAAAAAAAGATGAAAAAAAAATTTATGATGGAAATAGAAAAAGAAGAAAAATGGAAGCAGATTTGTTGAGATAAGTGTAATATGCAGTTTAAAATATTTTGGTTTGATGAAAAATATTAAGTAAGAAGTTTTGTTAAATATTCTTGAGAAGAGACTATAAAACTTTGTGATGAAACAGTTTTTATAGAAATGTGTAGAAAGGAATGATAATAAAGACATAAAAGAATTAAAGAGTGCTTTTAAAAGCCTGATAACTCATAAGATGTTTAATAAAACTGAAAATTACAAATTGAAAAATTGAAAAATGGAAAAAAAGATGAAAAAAAAATTTATGATGGAAATAGAAAAAGAAGAAAAATGGAGGCAGATTTGTTGAGATAAGTGTAATATGCAGTTTAAAATATTTTGGTTTGATGAAAAATATTAAGTAAGAAGTTTTGTTAAATATTCTTGAGAAGAGACTATAAAACTTTGTGATGAAACAGTTTTTAATTAGGATGTGTAGAAAGGAATGATAATAAAGACATAAATCAAGAATTAAAGAGTGCTTTTAAAAGCATGATAACTCATAAGATGTTTAATAAAACTGAAAATTACAAATTGAAAATTAAAATTGAAAAATGGAAAAAAAGATGAAAAAAAATTTATGATGGAAATAAAAAAGAAAAAAAAATGGAAGCAGATTTGTTGAGATAATTGTAATATGCAGTTTAAAATATTTTGGTTTGATGAAAAATATTAAGTAAGAAGTTTTGTTAAATATTCTTGAAAAGAGACTATAAAACTTTGTGATGAAATAGTTTTTATAGAGATGTGTAGAAAGGAATGATAATAAAGACATAAAAGAATTAAAGAGTGCTTTTAAAAGCCTGATAACTCATAAGATGTTTAATAAAACTGAAAATTACAAATTGAAAAATTGAAAAATGGAAAAAAAGATGAAAAAAAATTTATGATGGAAATAGAAAAAGAAGAAAAATGGAAGCAGATTTGTTGAGATAAGTGTTATATGCAGTTTAAAATATTTTGGTTTGATGAAAAATATTAAGTAAGAAGTTTTGTTAAATATTCTTGAGAAGAGACTATAAAACTTTGTGATGAAATAGTTTTTATAGAGATGTGTAGAAAGGAATGATAATAAAGACATAAAAGAATTAAAGAGTGCTTTTAAAAGCCTGATAACTCATAAGATGTTTAATAAAACTGAAAATTACAAATTGAAAAATTGAAAAATGGAAAAAAAGATGAAAAAAAATTTATGATGGAAATAGAAAAAGAAGAAAAATGGAAGCAGATTTGTTGAAATAAGTGTAATATGCAGTTTAAAATATTTTGGTTTGATGAAAAATATTAAGTAAGAAGTTTTGTTAAATATTCTTGAGAAGAGACTATAAAACTTTGTGATGAAACAGTTTTTAATTAGGATGTGTCGAAAGGAATGATAATAAAGACATAAAAGAATTAAAGAGTGCTTTTAAAAGCCTGATAACTCATAAGATGTTTAATAAAACTGAAAATTACAAATTGAAAATTAAAATTGAAAAATGGAAAAAAAGATAAAAAAAAATTTATGATGGAAATAAAAAAGAAAAAAAAATGGAAGCAGATTTGTTGAGATAAGTGTAATATGCAGTTTAAAATATTTTGGTTTGATGAAAAATATTAAGTAAGAAGTTTTGTTAAATATTCTTGAAAAGAGACTATAAAACTTTGTGATGAAATAGTTTTTATAGAGATGTGTCGAAAGGAATGATAATAAAGACATAAAAGAATTAAAGAGTGCTTTTAAAAGCCTGATAACTCATAAGATGTTTAATAAAACTGAAAATTACAAATTGAAAATTAAAATTGAAAAATGGAAAAAAAGATGAAAAAAAATTTATGATGGAAATAAAAAAGAAAAAAAAATGGAAGCAGATTTGTTGAGATAAGTGTAATATGCAGTTTAAAATATTTTGGTTTGATGAAAAATATTAAGTAAGAAGTTTTGTTAAATATTCTTGAGAAGAGACTATAAAACTTTGTGATGAAACAGTTTTTAATTAGGATGTGTAGAAAGGAATGATAATAAAGACATAAAAGAATTAAAGAGTGCTTTTAAAAGCCTGATAACTCATAAGATGTTTAATAAAACTGAAAATTACAAATTGAAAATTAAAATTGAAAAATGGAAAAAAAGATGAAAAAAAAATTTATGATGGAAATAGAAAAAGAAGAAAAATGGAGGCAGATTTGTTGAGATAAGTGTAATATGCAGTTTAAAATATTTTGGTTTGATGAAAAATATTAAGTAAGAAGTTTTGTTAAATATTCTTGAAAAGAGACTATAAAACTTTGTGATGAAATAGTTTTTATAGAGATGTGTAGAAAGGAATGATAATAAAGACATAAAAGAATTAAAGAGTGCTTTTAAAAGCCTGATAACTCATAAGATGTTTAATAAAACTGAAAATTACAAATTGAAAATTAAAATTGAAAAATGGAAAAAAAGATGAAAAAAAAATTTATGATGGAAATAGAAAAAGAAGAAAAATGGAGGCAGATTTGTTGAGATAAGTGTAATATGCAGTTTAAAATATTTTGGTTTGATGAAAAATATTAAGTAAGAAGTTTTGTTAAATATTCTTGAGAAGAGACTATAAAACTTTGTGATGAAATAGTTTTTATAGAGATGTGTAGAAAGGAATGATAATAAAGACATAAAAGAATTAAAGAGTGCTTTTAAAAGCATGATAACTCATAAGATGTTTAATAAAACTGAAAATTACAAATTGAAAAATTGAAAAATGGAAAAAAAGATGAAAAAAAATTTATGATGGAAATAGAAAAAGAAGAAAAATGGAAGCAGATTTGTTGAGATAAGTGTAATATGCAGTTTAAAATATTTTGGTTTGATGAAAAATATTAAGTAAGAAGTTTTGTTAAATATTCTTGAGAAGAGACTATAAAACTTTGTGATGAAACAGTTTTTATAGAGATGTGTAGAAAGGAATGATAATAAAGACATAAAAGAATTAAAGAGTGCTTTTAAAAGCCTGATAACTCATAAGATGTTTAATAAAACTGAAAATTACAAATTGAAAAATGGAAAAAAAGATGAAAAAAAATTTATGATGGAAATAGAAAAGAAAAAAAAATGGAAGCAGATTTGTTGAGATAAGTGTAATATGCAGTTTAAAATATTTTGGTTTGATGAAAAATATTAAGTAAGAAGTTTTGTTAAATATTCTTGAAAAGAGACTATAAAACTTTGTGATGAAATAGTTTTTATAGAGATGTGTCGAAAGGAATGATAATAAAGACATAAAAGAATTAAAGAGTGCTTTTAAAAGCCTGATAACTCATAAGATGTTTAATAAAACTGAAAATTACAAATTGAAAAATTGAAAAATGGAAAAAAAGATGAAAAAAAATTTATGATGGAAATAAAAAAAGAAGAAAAATGGATGCAGATTTGTTGAGATAAGTGTAATATGCAGTTTAAAATATTTTGGTTTGATGAAAAATATTAAGTAAGAAGTTTTGTTAAATATTCTTGAAAAGAGACTATAAAACTTTGTGATGAAATAGTTTTTATAGAGATGTGTAGAAAGGAATGATAATAAAGACATAAAAGAATTAAAGAGTGCTTTTAAAAGCATGATAACTCATAAGATGTTTAATAAAACTGAAAATTACAAATTGAAAAATTGAAAAATGGAAAAAAAGATGAAAAAAAATTTATGATGGAAATAGAAAAAGAAGAAAAATGGAAGCAGATTTGTTGAGATAAGTGTAATATGCAGTTTAAAATATTTTGGTTTGATGAAAAATATTAAGTAAGAAGTTTTGTTAAATATTCTTGAGAAGAGACTATAAAACTTTGTGATGAAACAGTTTTTATAGAGATGTGTAGAAAGGAATGATAATAAAGACATAAAAGAATTAAAGAGTGCTTTTAAAAGCCTGATAACTCATAAGATGTTTAATAAAACTGAAAATTACAAATTGAAAAATTGAAAAATGGAAAAAAAGATGAAAAAAAATTTATGATGGAAATAAAAAAGAAAAAAAAATGGAAGCAGATTTGTTGAGATAAGTGTAATATGCAGTTTAAAATATTTTGGTTTGATGAAAAATATTAAGTAAGAAGTTTTGTTAAATATTCTTGAAAAGAGACTATAAAACTTTGTGATGAAATAGTTTTTATAGAGATGTGTCGAAAGGAATGATAATAAAGACATAAAAGAATTAAAGAGTGCTTTTAAAAGCCTGATAACTCATAAGATGTTTAATAAAACTGAAAATTACAAATTGAAAAATTGAAAAATGGAAAAAAAGATGAAAAAAAATTTATGATGGAAATAAAAAAAGAAGAAAAATGGATGCAGATTTGTTGAGATAAGTGTAATATGCAGTTTAAAATATTTTGGTTTGATGAAAAATATTAAGTAAGAAGTTTTGTTAAATATTCTTGAAAAGAGACTATAAAACTTTGTGATGAAATAGTTTTTATAGAGATGTGTAGAAAGGAATGATAATAAAGACATAAAAGAATTAAAGAGTGCTTTTAAAAGCATGATAACTCATAAGATGTTTAATAAAACTGAAAATTACAAATTGAAAAATTGAAAAATGGAAAAAAAGATGAAAAAAAATTTATGATGGAAATAGAAAAAGAAGAAAAATGGAGGCAGATTTGTTGAGATAAGTGTAATATGCAGTTTAAAATATTTTGGTTTGATGAAAAATATTAAGTAAGAAGTTTTGTTAAATATTCTTGAAAAGAGACTATAAAACTTTGTGATGAAATAGTTTTTATAGAGATGTGTAGAAAGGAATGATAATAAAGACATAAATCAAGAATTAAAGAGTGCTTTTAAAAGCCTGATAACTCATAAGATGTTTAATAAAACTGAAAATTACAAATTGAAAATTAAAATTGAAAAATGGAAAAAAAGATGAAAAAAAATTTATGATGGAAATAAAAAAGAAAAAAAAATGGAAGCAGATTTGTTGAGATAAGTGTAATATGCAGTTTAAAATATTTTGGTTTGATGAAAAATATTAAGTAAGAAGTTTTGTTAAATATTCTTGAAAAGAGACTATAAAACTTTGTGATGAAATAGTTTTTAATTAGGATGTGTAGAAAGGAATGATAATAAAGACATAAAAGAATTAAAGAGTGCTTTTAAAAGCCTGATAACTCATAAGATGTTTAATAAAACTGAAAATTACAAATTGAAAATTAAAATTGAAAAATGGAAAAAAAGATGAAAAAAAATTTATGATGGAAATAGAAAAAGAAGAAAAATGGAAGCAGATTTGTTGAAATAAGTGTAATATGCAGTTTAAAATATTTTGGTTTGATGAAAAATATTAAGTAAGAAGTTTTGTTAAATATTCTTGAAAAGAGACTATAAAACTTTGTGATGAAACAGTTTTTATAGAGATGTGTAGAAAGGAATGATAATAAAGACATAAAAGAATTAAAGAGTGCTTTTAAAAGCCTGATAACTCATAAGATGTTTAATAAAACTGAAAATTACAAATTGAAAAATGGAAAAAAAGATGAAAAAAAATTTATGATGGAAATAGAAAAAGAAGAAAAATGGAGGCAGATTTGTTGAAATAAGTGTAATATGCAGTTTAAAATATTTTGGTTTGATGAAAAATATTAAGTAAGAAGTTTTGTTAAATATTCTTGAAAAGAGACTATAAAACTTTGTGATGAAATAGTTTTTAATTAGGATGTGTAGAAAGGAATGATAATAAAGACATAAAAGAATTAAAGAGTGCTTTTAAAAGCCTGATAACTCATAAGATGTTTAATAAAACTGAAAATTACAAATTGAAAAATGGAAAAAAAGATGAAAAAAAATTTATGATGGAAATAGAAAAAGAAGAAAAATGGAAGCAGATTTGTTGAGATAAGTGTTATATGCAGTTTAAAATATTTTGGTTTGATGAAAAATATTAAGTAAGAAGTTTTGTTAAATATTCTTGAGAAGAGACTATAAAACTTTGTGATGAAATAGTTTTTATAGAGATGTGTAGAAAGGAATGATAATAAAGACATAAAAGAATTAAAGAGTGCTTTTAAAAGCATGATAACTCATAAGATGTTTAATAAAACTGAAAATTACAAATTGAAAAATTGAAAAATGGAAAAAAAGATGAAAAAAAATTTATGATGGAAATAGAAAAAGAAGAAAAATGGAGGCAGATTTGTTGAGATAAGTGTAATATGCAGTTTAAAATATTTTGGTTTGATGAAAAATATTAAGTAAGAAGTTTTGTTAAATATTCTTGAAAAGAGACTATAAAACTTTGTGATGAAACAGTTTTTATAGAGATGTGTAGAAAGGAATGATAATAAAGACATAAAAGAATTAAAGAGTGCTTTTAAAAGCCTGATAACTCATAAGATGTTTAATAAAACTGAAAATTACAAATTGAAAAATGGAAAAAAAGATGAAAAAAAATTTATGATGGAAATAGAAAAAGAAGAAAAATGGAGGCAGATTTGTTGAAATAAGTGTAATATGCAGTTTAAAATATTTTGGTTTGATGAAAAATATTAAGTAAGAAGTTTTGTTAAATATTCTTGAAAAGAGACTATAAAACTTTGTGATGAAATAGTTTTTAATTAGGATGTGTAGAAAGGAATGATAATAAAGACATAAAAGAATTAAAGAGTGCTTTTAAAAGCCTGATAACTCATAAGATGTTTAATAAAACTGAAAATTACAAATTGAAAAATGGAAAAAAAGATGAAAAAAAATTTATGATGGAAATAGAAAAAGAAGAAAAATGGAAGCAGATTTGTTGAGATAAGTGTTATATGCAGTTTAAAATATTTTGGTTTGATGAAAAATATTAAGTAAGAAGTTTTGTTAAATATTCTTGAAAAGAGACTATAAAACTTTGTGATGAAATAGTTTTTATAGAGATGTGTAGAAAGGAATGATAATAAAGACATAAATCAAGAATTAAAGAGTGCTTTTAAAAGCCTGATAACTCATAAGATGTTTAATAAAACTGAAAATTACAAATTGAAAATTAAAATTGAAAAATGGAAAAAAAGATGAAAAAAAATTTATGATGGAAATAAAAAAGAAAAAAAAATGGAAGCAGATTTGTTGAGATAAGTGTAATATGCAGTTTAAAATATTTTGGTTTGATGAAAAATATTAAGTAAGAAGTTTTGTTAAATATTCTTGAAAAGAGACTATAAAACTTTGTGATGAAATAGTTTTTAATTAGGATGTGTAGAAAGGAATGATAATAAAGACATAAAAGAATTAAAGAGTGCTTTTAAAAGCCTGATAACTCATAAGATGTTTAATAAAACTGAAAATTACAAATTGAAAATTAAAATTGAAAAATGGAAAAAAAGATGAAAAAAAATTTATGATGGAAATAGAAAAAGAAGAAAAATGGAAGCAGATTTGTTGAAATAAGTGTAATATGCAGTTTAAAATATTTTGGTTTGATGAAAAATATTAAGTAAGAAGTTTTGTTAAATATTCTTGAAAAGAGACTATAAAACTTTGTGATGAAATAGTTTTTATAGAGATGTGTAGAAAGGAATGATAATAAAGACATAAAAGAATTAAAGAGTGCTTTTAAAAGCATGATAACTCATAAGATGTTTAATAAAACTGAAAATTACAAATTGAAAATTAAAATTGAAAAATGGAAAAAAAGATGAAAAAAAATTTATGATGGAAATAGAAAAAGAAGAAAAATGGAGGCAGATTTGTTGAAATAAGTGTAATATGCAGTTTAAAATATTTTGGTTTGATGAAAAATATTAAGTAAGAAGTTTTGTTAAATATTCTTGAAAAGAGACTATAAAACTTTGTGATGAAACAGTTTTTATAGAGATGTGTAGAAAGGAATGATAATAAAGACATAAAAGAATTAAAGAGTGCTTTTAAAAGCCTGATAACTCATAAGATGTTTAATAAAACTGAAAATTACAAATTGAAAAATGGAAAAAAAGATGAAAAAAAATTTATGATGGAAATAGAAAAAGAAGAAAAATGGAGGCAGATTTGTTGAAATAAGTGTAATATGCAGTTTAAAATATTTTGGTTTGATGAAAAATATTAAGTAAGAAGTTTTGTTAAATATTCTTGAAAAGAGACTATAAAACTTTGTGATGAAATAGTTTTTAATTAGGATGTGTAGAAAGGAATGATAATAAAGACATAAAAGAATTAAAGAGTGCTTTTAAAAGCCTGATAACTCATAAGATGTTTAATAAAACTGAAAATTACAAATTGAAAAATGGAAAAAAAGATGAAAAAAAATTTATGATGGAAATAGAAAAAGAAGAAAAATGGAAGCAGATTTGTTGAGATAAGTGTTATATGCAGTTTAAAATATTTTGGTTTGATGAAAAATATTAAGTAAGAAGTTTTGTTAAATATTCTTGAGAAGAGACTATAAAACTTTGTGATGAAATAGTTTTTATAGAGATGTGTAGAAAGGAATGATAATAAAGACATAAAAGAATTAAAGAGTGCTTTTAAAAGCATGATAACTCATAAGATGTTTAATAAAACTGAAAATTACAAATTGAAAAATTGAAAAATGGAAAAAAAGATGAAAAAAAATTTATGATGGAAATAGAAAAAGAAGAAAAATGGAGGCAGATTTGTTGAGATAAGTGTAATATGCAGTTTAAAATATTTTGGTTTGATGAAAAATATTAAGTAAGAAGTTTTGTTAAATATTCTTGAGAAGAGACTATAAAACTTTGTGATGAAATAGTTTTTATAGAGATGTGTAGAAAGGAATGATAATAAAGACATAAAAGAATTAAAGAGTGCTTTTAAAAGCCTGATAAC
>CAMPDV010005611.1:0-35205 GCA_946699065.1 Loxodes magnus | reverse complement strand
AAATATTTATAAGGACATTGCATATTAATACCTTAATAATATCATAAATAATAGTGGCCAGAACCCTACTATCCTTTGTGGCGACTTTAATGTCTTATTTCCTAACTACGGTAATAATTAATCACAAATCAATAATAATACTTAAAGATTACGAGACTTTATAGAAACAAATGAATTAATAATTTTAAATGATAATGAGTCCAACACATTTATTCATAGAGCGAATAATTAATGATATTGAAATGACTACTTCTTGCAACTTAACATTTAGATTCTGATAATTTCGTTGACTATAAAGTTATCCAAGATCGGGTTTGCATATTGATCATTTTCCATTAAGTATTACATTAAATTATAATTTAAAAAGAAGTGAATAAGATTAACAATAACGATTACTCTTTAAAATTATAAACTATAGGATTTGGACACGAGAAACTATTATTAAAATCTATTTTTTGGATAATTTTATCAATTCTAGTAATTTGATTAAAACGATGTTGAAAATTAGTACTAATTCATCTGCGATCTTATTAGCTATAATGCTGAGATTGCGCTTGGATCTTAAAATAAAAGGAAAACTATTATCAATTGCCAAGTTACTCAGTTACGTTATTTTTCAAGCAAAAAAGGATAATATTGCAAATTAAAACGCATTAGCTTATTATGGACGTCATAATTAAGAAGTTACCAAACCTTACTAGCTTAAATTTTAAACTTATAAGCGTTATCTTCACAAATTTTGGAAATGAAAAAATAAAAAGCTAAGGAAAAACATAAAGATCTTTACAAAAATGCTTAAATAATGTTTAAAAAGCTAAAAATCTAATAAACCCTAAAATTCGTAATTAGATGAATTTTAACTTTAACTAACAACAGCAATTTATTGAAAATTGGGAAACTAACGTTTTTGATAAACATTCGAAAATAAGTAAGATAGATTTTGACTTCTCAAATAGAAAAATAGAGGGAATATTTAGAAATAAATCTTTTATCTTAAATTAGAAGTTAAGTCATTTATAAAATATGCCTCTTTTTACGTGATTTGAAATTAAAAAAATTATATCTTAGCTCGCAAATAATAAAGCTACAGGTAATGATGGTCTAAAAGCTGAACTTATTAAATATGGAGGTTAAGATTTGTATCAAATTATTGCAAGTTTCATTAATAATATGCTTAGAACATTCAAAATACCTAATGCAATGAAAAAAATAAACATTCTTCCGATTTTCAAAAAGGGAAGCAAAAGTAATTGATGTAATTGACGACCTATCGCTTTATTGAACTGTCTACTTAAAATTTATGATAAAGCACTAACATAAAGACTTTATAATTATATTTATGAACGAAACATTTTACATCCAGCCTAATTTGGATTTATTCGTAAACGCTCCACTACTTAGCAAATTTGAACTATTTAGTAAATTATAGACTTGCATCGTAAATAATCCCATAAAAAGTAATTAATTGCTACTTTAATATATGTAGAAAAAATGTTTGATAGCATATCTAGGAAATTACTTTTTGATCATCTTAGAAGACTTAGGCTACCTTTGGACCTAATATTGGCACTAGAATCTTTTTATGATAATGTTGATGCTAAGTTTATAATTGATGGATATCTTACAAGAACAATTAAATATAACAATGGAGTATTATAAGGAAGTAGCCATACACCTGTACTTGCAATTTTATACTATGATATTGTTATAAGATATTTAGAAGATAATCAGAAGAAATTAGGATTTCAAATATTATCTAAAACTTTCGTAGTACGAGCCTTCGCTGACGATTTAATCCAATTGTTCTCTTCCTAGAAAAATGTCCAAAAATTATTACAAGCTACATCTACAGTTTTTGATTGAGTAAAACTTACAATTAATGTAGCCAAATGTGAAGTAATAGAATTCTTGAAAAAAAATCAATGAAAAGAAAGCTAACCTTCTATTACTCTAAAGCTCAATGGGATTCCAATTGCTTAAAAAGATGAAGTACCTATTTAGGATATTAGTTAGGAATAAAGTAAAATAACAAATTACATTGTACAGCAGTAGCTACCAAACACAGAGTAGCTATTTAAAAAGCTACTGCAATACTTTCTAAATATGGATTAGTATCCCTCTCAGCTTCAAAACTCTTTGTAGAACTTTTATTTTGCCTAAAGTTGAATATGGAAGTGATATTATTCCGTGAGCTACTATTTCTGGAATTAAAGGAATAAAAAGCAAGATAACAAAATCGTAAAGACTTATCTCAAGATAGGTGTTTAGATCTTAAGAATTCATATTCAATGAGTCATGTTTTATTGACCTAAACTGACTTCCTTTTACACATATAGCAACTCAAAATTTAATGCACTTTTATTAAAAATTAATGTAATATAGCAAAGAAAATCCTAACTCAGATACTGTTTTTCTATTAGAAAAATGCACTAAATTTAATTTACCATACTAGAAAAATATAAAGAAATGTATAGATTTGTATAATTTTGACATGTCACATGTTTAGAGTAAGATGGATTTTTATAAACTCACATAATAAAAAATAAAACATAATTCTTAATGGAATGTCTCTCTAGGAATACACTAATGCCAACAGCAAAAAGAATTATAGACTAAATAGAAAATAATTAAAGTGTATTTCCTGAAATTACTTATACCAAATATAATAAACACTATATTAGAGAAACTATTTCTATTTATAAACTGAGGACTTTTTCTTATAATTTTCAATAAGAACTTAGTAATCGTCACATTAACGTTAGACATAGCATTATTTGCTTATGTGGCTAAGACTTTGATGAAACTGGTCATATTTTTGATTGCTAATACTATGCAGACATTATTGAGGAACTTGAAAGTCATAAAGCTTTTAAAGAAAAAACAAGAAGAAACTAATTCTTTATGACTAAAACTATATAAACAAACATTTTTCAAAGAATCAAATTCCTAAAATAGACAAATTAATCAAAAATTTGTATTCTAAATTACTAAAAAAGCATATTGAAATGTTTAAACTAATAGATGAGCTTTTAGAAGAGTTTCTAGAAGGAAAAAAAGACAAATTTCATCAAGACAATAAATAAAAACATATGATAGAGAAAGAACAAGAAGAAGCTTGATTGGCATTTACAAACTTTTATCTTTCAACACACTTGTAATATTTATAGTCTAAGCTACATTTATTGCAACTATGTCTTAATATTCTTAAATAATGAAACTATTATATTTTAATTAATTAATTAAAAATTTTTAAACTTTATCTTTTACTTTACTAAACTTAACATTTTTTTAATTGTCAATCACAAACTTTTAACTTTTCTTTACTTCTGCTTTTAGAAAATTAATCTCTTCGTTCAATAACTACTTAAATATAAAGTTTTCGAAATTTTACAAAAAATTTAATTTTTTAACTATTTTATACTTATTTTTTAACATCTATTTTTATTAATAGCACAAATTTTACTTTCAAAATACTCATACTATTTTTTTAATCTTATAAATAAATAAAAAATAAATAAATTAGCGTGACACTATTATTATTATGATCACTACAATTAAAAAAACTAAATTTTATTTTTTTAATATTCTAGTAATATTCCTAGTTTCATTTGTCTCTTTTTTTATAATTTTTTCTTCCCTCGTTTTCGAAGTCAAAACTGATTACCCTTTTTCTCTAAATTATTGAAATTCTTTTCGAAGATCAAAGTTAGAAGAAATTAGGTATTTTTAAGGTTTCCGTTCTAAATGGTACAACCGAATTCAAATTCTTCCAAGCAAAGATTATATGTGATTATATTTGGTCCCATTCATATCTTTAAATAATTTCCAACTCCTACTCAGATTAACGACTCTTAAAGATAGGAAAATTCTGAGACTTTTACTTTAATTCTCTTAACTTCCAGCACTGATAATGAACCACTAATCAGCTTCTCGTACATCTAGAGAAAAGTATGATTTAACATGCAAAGGACACGTCCATATTTATCCGTTATCACATTTATTACGAGAGTACTCGTAATGCAGTCTACACTGCACCAAATTACATGCAGGCTGTCCAATGGGTCATAACTCATTTTACATAAATAGTAACTTAAATATTTTTATCCATAATTAATTACTTAGTAAATTTTTAAAAGTTTAAAAAGTTACAACGCTGGTAAACATCTTAGATATCACTTAAATATCTCTTCCTAGAGATTAATTTATTTATTTTAGATCTTAAACTTCTTTTGTTAGTTTATAATTGTCCAATTGTAGCATGTATAAATCATAACTTAAGTCTGCTTAATTATTATATTTTTGGAGAAGTCTGTTATTTCTTACTAGCCATTTTATTTAATCTATACCAAAAATGCTATATTTAAACAAAATAATTAAATATCATTAATAAATGAGAGTGTATAAATAAAGTTATTTTATTATTTAATAATGCCTTTTTATAAAATACACTAAATTTTAATATCTCTTAATTGTAATTTTTATAATTAAATTATAAATTTATATATGAAAAAATATTTATTTATAAACTCTAAAATTTGCTTGCTTATATATAATCACTTTTAAAAATTAAGTAGTTTTTATTCACTGGAAATTTTTTTTACACCTATATCACGAAGGATGGCATTTTAAATGATTCTCCTCCTTTTCCATTAATCTGGATATTCGTGTTTGTTTCTGAATTTTCTTACTGAAATATTATCCGTCCAATGTTTTGCAATGAAAAGCTATTTTCTATCTTCTTATTCTAGTCCAAGTGCTTCCTTTAAACTTCTAGAAGGGTTGCAGAAGAGGTGCTAACTTCTTTAGAATTTCTAACTTTTTTCTTTTTTCAAGTCTTTTGCGACGGCCATCTCAGCTTCTATTTTTTTCAATCTCTTTATATAGGGGTTCAAGCAGTTTTAGCTTAATTTTTATCCGCTAACACTTTCGAAGTATTGCTTTTTTGGATGGTTTTACTTGCTCACGGGAAGTAGATTTAGTTACTAAGGAGTACACTTTTGTTTCAAATACATAGATTTTCAGGTCAGAGTTGGTAAGAGGACACTGTTCAATTTTTTTTTCGTTCTTCAAGGAAGCCAACTTCTTGCTCCAGATTGACTCTCTAAGATTATATAATTTTCTTGGTCTAGCTGACTACCCCAACAATCTCTAGATTTATCTCTTCAGATAAATCTTAACAAATTAATTTTTAATTAAAAAAAATATCCGCACTTGCAAATTTTCATATCTGATCAATTAGATTTCTTGTCACATTCTACAAACTCAAATGCGAAGTATTTCAAAAATCTGAAGTTAGACAAGCAGATCTCTTTGATATCAGGAGCAACGATTTATAATTTGTTGAATGACTACTCTTATTTCTATTGAGTTCTAGAAGTTTGAGTCTCATTCTTCTTTGACTGTAAGAAAATAATTTACTCTTTTTATATTTCAAGCTTTACAATTTCTTCCTTACCTTCGCCAACATGGTAGTTAAAAATAATTTTTGCAGGCCAAAAATTTTTAATGAATGCATTCTAAGTATTGCTTAGTATTTTTTCGGATTAATTCCTAGGAAAGTGTTTAATTTAAATATATATAATTTTGATAAAACAAAAAGCGAAAAGAAGTAATAATTGCAAATGTTAAAATAAATAATTATTTAAAAAGCATTAAAATTTTTATTTTCATATCTATAATAAAGGGAAAATACATTTTTTAATTGTTTTAAATAGAAAAAATTGTTTATACGTTAAATAAAATTAGCACAGATGTGAGATAGTATAAGAATTTCTAACTTTAAAACAAAAAAAAGAAAACATCGTAGCTTCTAACTTTACAGCAGGAATAATCTTCATTGAATAAAAGTGAATGTAATAATTTACAATTAATTCAAGAGAAAATCAGCAAAAATATTAATATTTTGATTATCTTTATTAAATTGAAAACTTAGAAAAAATAATATCAAACTTTTACAATAAATCAACCAATTATCTAAAAAAGAATTTTAAATTTTGAACTATTTTTAATTTTAAATTATTTAAATTAAAAAGATTGGCAAATTAATAAAATAAAATGAATGGACTAATTAATTTCTTTGATATTTACCCAACGCTTATTAATTTTTCTTACAAGAGATAAAAAGGATTTCATTCCCTCTTAGGAATTATTTTATCCTTCTGTACTTATATTCTCTTTATACTATCTTTTATAAATATAGGATAAGATATGATACTCAAAACTAACCAAGTATCATTACTTAAACTATTAAATAAGATAAACGCCCTTGATAATAAATTGGAACAAACAATTATACTTTTACTTTCGTATTTGCAAATGCAACCAATATAATAGTAGTTCCTCCTTCTTTTTTTACGATAGAAGCTGGTTATATTATGCTTAATTCTTCAGGCTCTTATAGCGATATAATTCCAACGATTTAATGCAATGAAAGTTTTTATAAAGGTTTCGAAGAGTAATTCAGTAAACCTTTACCAGAATATTATCTGACAAATTGCTTCGATTTAAAATCTTTTGAAATAGGAGGATGATGAACGGAAACTAGCATGAGAAGCATATAAATTCAAATTTCGATGTGTAAAAACGAAACAAATTCAGAAATAAAATGTGCCCCAATAGATAAGATTGAGGAGTTAATCGCTAATTAACTATATTTAAATGTTTTATTCTCTGATAAAATAATTGATGTCACTAATTACGAAAATCCAATATAGAACATACTTAACACGTATTATTGATCTCTAGATTTATATCAGAGTAAATATGCTTCCATTTTATTCAAACCTTTAGAAATAATAACAGATGATGGATTTTTACTGGAGAATTAATAAACAAAAAAAGACGTTTTAATTGAAACAACCTAAGTAGAGGCTATTTCAAATTAAAATTTACGAATTTCTTCCGTTTTTTTTTCTTGATATTTTTTCTTCTGATAACATACTTTAATATAAGAGACGATATAAAAAGATTTAAGATGTGGCTTCTTAAATAGGAGGTGTTCTTAATATAATAATACTTTTAGGTTAAATTCTTGTAACAATATACTCTAAATATGCTTTCACATATAACTTTATAAATGAAATCTTTGAATTTGAAGATCTCTAAGAAAACATAGGTTAAACCTAAAAAGATAAAAGTTCTCTTAATAAAAATATTCAAAGATATCAAACTTAACTTGATAACAAGGAGAAGAAATCTAAGAGTTAATATTAAGTGATTTCAATCTCTCAATAACAAGAGTAAGATTGGAAAAAGGAACGCAAAAAGGAAACTAAAAGTAAATTACCTTAAATTACTCCTGAAAATAATTAAAATTAATTTATAAAAGAAGAATAAAATGATTTTTAAGAATAAGAAATTGGAATTCGAGAGTTTATTAATAACTATTTGAGAAATAAATAAACTTAGGTTATTGAGTCTAAGAATGACTTAATTGACAAGAAATCCACTGCTAGTAATTTGAAAAATTTAAATTAAAGCCCTACAAATGAAAAAAATCCTAAAGAATAAATGAAATTTAAATAAAAATCTATTTCATGCTAAAATGTTATTTCTTAGCAGGAAATGGAAGTTTTTTCAAACACTTTAAGAGAAAGTAATATTTAAGATAATGAAGAAAATATTCAGAAATTTTAAGATAATAAGGTTATTGATTCTTTCAAGAATTTAGAACCTTTATAAACATCTAACAGCTAAATAAATCTTCATATGTCTAGCGAATAAAAGAGTTAATACTTTTAGTAAAAAGTAAAAAAGGAAGATCATTTCAAAATTAACTTTTTCTAATTCTACTTTTACAAATTTCTTAGTCTCTTCAAAAAGAATTAACCATTATTTTTAAATAAAAATCAGAAAAAACTTTTACTCTTAGAAAAAGCTAATGATGCAATTCAAGATTTTTTACAAGCTGATTTTTTAGTAAAAAAGTTGATAGAACTTGAGAAACTGAAAGCTATAATCTTCAATGAAGATTAGTTAACAGTTTTTAATTATATCTCTAAACCTAAAATAAAATTAAGTGAGATAAAATCGTAAGATAACTTCGAGTTTACGCTGACTCCTTCTTTAAAGCCGAATAAAAATTTTAATTTCGAGAATAGTTAAATTTATAAAGAACTAGATAAAGTAATAGAGTTTTGTAGTTAAGTACTTAATAATGAAAGAGAAGATCCAAGAGACTTAAAGTTATTTAATTTAATAGACGAACAAATTCTGAAAGGTATGGAATTGGAGAAAAATGAATGATTCAATACAATTTTAATTTACAAATTTAAAATTATAATTAAAAATAAATTATTTTTAAATTTATTAACTATTGTAATAGTTATAAAGTGGCTTAAATATAAAGGAGATTTCGATTTTCTTAAATAATATTTTATAAAGATATTAGTCTCCAATAAATTTTAGATTTTACGTTATGATTTTTTTCCAATTTTTTAGTTTGTTAAAATTCTTAGAAATATTTATGACCTGTACATTGTTTTTATTATGATTGGTAAGTAAATAATGGATAATTTTTTATATCTTTGGATCTTGTTACACATTTAAAAAAAAATAAAGTGAAATAAAATCTGAGTTCCTAGTAGTCTATTTTAATTATTAATCTTACAAAATTTGCATAATTAGTAAATTTTCTTTAATTTTAAAATTATTTTAATTTGGTAATTTAATATAGTTAAATTTTATTAATCTTAATATCTAATTATAAACTAATATGGAATTTATATTTATAATTATTTTTAGATTATAATTTAAAATAACTTTTCTATTTTTATAATTTTCTTTAAATGTATTAAATTTAAAAAAATTGCTAATTTTTTATTTTTTATATTAAATTTTTGCTTATTTAAATCACGCATAGACATGCACATTTTTTTTAATTTATGAAGATAAAATATAATTTTGACAAAATAATTTAAGTTTAATTTCTTATTTTATTATTAAATTTAATCTTTTTTATTTTATATTTTAAATATTTTGAACAATTAATTGATTTTTGTTTTTCATTTTTTTAAATAAATGTATTGCTCTTGGTTTTAATTATTAATAAAAAACTTTTATTTTAATTAAAAATTATTAAAAAAGAGATTTCTTCTAAAAACATTTTGAATTTTTTATTATAATATAAATTTTACTCAGATTTTTTCAATTGTTTCCAAGATTGTATTTTATTATAATTATATGTAGTTTAGAGATTTTAGTAATAAATTTAAATTTTTATTTTCTTTTTAAATTAATTATTTTAACTCTTAACACTATAAGCACAATTAGATCTTTTCTTTGTATAAATTTTATAAAAATTTTATTTAATTTTTCAAAATAATTTTGTATTTATATCAAATATGCTTCATTTTTTCTATTATATTTAAAATTTTTAAAATTTTTTAAATTTTTATAAATGAATATGACTAATTTAAGTTGATCAAGATTTTTAAGGAAAATGGATAAAAATGATATTTTTTAATCTAAATATGATATTTGATTAGAATAAATTAATTTTTCTTACTAATAAAATTAAAAAATTATAAGCATAAATATCTTAAAAATATAATTTATTTAATAAAATTATGTTTATTTTAGTGATAATTTTAATATTTTGTGGAAAAAGCAAATAAAAAAATGATTAAATACATTAAATAAATGTAGATAATAAAAGTAGTTATGATAATAATAAAGATAAGAAGATATAAAGATAGAAAATATCTCTATAGCATAATTATTTGCTTACTGCAATTATACTTTCTCATATCTTTATTTTAATTGTTTAAACTAGTTTATTTAAATATCTTAAGAAGAGTTTATTAATATCATACATATATAATATTAAATATAAACATTTTAAATATTAATTTTCTAATACTGTTAATACTCTGTAAATATATAATCAAAGAATTAATTTATACTATATATATTATGAATATAGTTTTAAAACGTCTTAAAATATCCAAATAATTATAAAATAATTGAAGTAATAGAAATATACTAGAGCTATATAATTTTAAATAAAAGCAAACATAACTTAGTATTGCATTAAGTTATTAATTATAATTTAATAGCTTTTCATTAATATTTTTTATTTTTAAATACATTTAAATTAAGTATAATTAAATGATGCTTTATAATAGTATCTAAATTTAATTATTTTTATCCATCATAATGTAATTAAATAACACTAAGTTAAAGAAATAGTAATAAAATGAATATGCTAATATCATATAACTTAAACAATAAGCAAAATTATAAATTTAATTTAAATTTTAAAAATTTTTTAATAAATGAACAAACTAATGTTCATTTATCAAATAAACAGAAGCTGAATAATCTGCTGAAATAACTAAAGACAAAAACTAAGGCAAGTAATTTAAAATTGTAATAAAAGTAAAATTTAATATTAAGTATGAAAATATTTATAAAATTAAAAAAGAAAGCTTATTAAAAAATAAGAATAATTTCAAAGTAGTAAATATAATTATAATTAAAATATAAAAAATATATACTAATTATATATAATTAGTATTATTAATATTTTTAAAACCAGTGATAAAAGATAAAAATATATTTATTATTTAAAAAAATTAAAATTTGCTAATAAAATTAATATTATAATAATACATATTATATATTATTAAACATATAAATTTAATATCTATTTTAAATTAAGTAAATAAAATTCATTAATACTTTACGTGCAGTAACTGCAATATTTTAATGCATTTAATTTTTATTATTTAATTTCATCAATATGAATGTTAAAAATAAGAGTTTTTGTCAAATAAGATTTGAAGTATATACTTTAGTCCAAATTCCCTTCTTTATTTCATAAATATACAAATCGCATATATGGTTAAATTGATATACAAAATCTTCTTGCTATATAGGATTTGATATCAAGCAACAATTGTTTGTTTCAAACTAACTTCCATGTTGGCTGCATTACTCTACTGAAGTATCAAATATTTAAGTCTCTAACTTTGATGTCCAATTATTGTAAATTAAAATTAATTATTTCTTTTATAAATCTACAGACATAGTTGTTCCTGTAGCAGGTAATATTTCATTAATCTCTTCCCATTTATTATTTTTTATTTAAAATCTTTGGATTTTGTTAGTATAACTCATTTAAGTATATAAGCCTCCAAAAGCATAGACATAAGGAAATTTAATATTTGCACCAAATCCTCTTAAGCTATCTTATTTTTATACTATTTACTAGATTGGAACTAGCTTTTATCTTTCTTTTAAATTAAGCATTTCGCATGTGCTTTTATAAATTCCACCTAGAAAATAGATTTATGTTTTATTAAAAGCAATTCCATGCATTCCTCTTTCATCACTCAATTTACTTTCATCACATTTTTGAAGATTGTAAAAAGTTAATCTGTTTGAATTTAATCCTCCAGAAATAAACAAATCATTTTAATTTATTTGTGTTACTCTTGAATAATTTGATCCTATTTTCTCTATTTCTTTATTACTTAAATTAGTTCTTTTTTATTTAATATCGTATTCGTACATAGTGCTAGAAGAATAACGAAAAGTTTTATAAACTTTTATAGCATTATAAGCGAAATTAGGACAAATCTCATATTTTATATTTCCTAATCCTAACTTTTAGAAACTATATAATTTATTTTAGTATCTTTGTCTTAGGATTTTTCTGAGGAAAAGAATCTTAACAATGTTATGCTATTTGCTTACTTTAAGACTTTCTAAATCCATTTATTTTTATTTTTATTTTTAAAGTTGAATAATAAATATTTATTTTACATCAATTTATATAGAATTAAGTAGATTTTATTAAATGAAAACATTAATTCTATAAACTAAGTATTATTATGTAGAAAATAGAAAATCCTCAATAATTTAAGATTATATCTTTATTTAAATAAATTTTATGGTTTATTTATATTATTTATGAAAAGCTATGTGATAGAATATAGATTGAAATAATTACTAGTAAGTTACTAATGCTTTTTAATTATTTTAAAATTTTATTTTTTCAAATTTTTTTGTTAGTTTTTATATTTTTTAATATTTATAAATTATAATTATTTATTTATTATCTAAATATTTTATTAATTTTAAAGCATTAAAAGTGAATCAATAAATAATGATAATTAATAATAATAATAATAATGTAAACTAAATGTTAAGAGTTTTGGAGTTCTTCGGGATTCCAACCGATTTCGCTCCGCCTTTTTTTTAACGTGGATGTATACCACGGCCTTTTTTTGAATGTGGGTGGCTACCACAATGAATTTTCCATGTTATCACTAAATAATTTCTATTTATAAATTCCTGAGTCGGTTATTCAAAGTTTGTTTAACATCCTTCATGTTTTTATTTCTTCTCTTTTTTTCAATTTTTATCATTTTTAACAATTTTTTAATAAGTGATATTTCGACCTACAACATCAACAATTTTTTGTCTATTTTTTTTTATTCAACTAAGGCAAAATTAATTTTTCTATTTGTTCTATTCTTTTAATTAAACTTTTATCAACATTTTATTCTATATTTATTTCTTAATCTTTTGCTTAAGAAGGGAGGACTTCAATACTCATGTTTACCCCTTGTTTGAAATTATTTTAAGACTGAGTATAGAGCTATTGTTCTGTCACAATATTGTTTTATATAAGCTATTTCCTAAGAATTAATAGTTCGTTATTTTGATCCTCAATGTTATTCATAAGCTCTCTAATTCTTTCTCCTTGATTATATGTTTCTTCTTCATATTTAGAAATTAATTTTTTCATCTTTTCCATTTCAATTGAAAGCGAAGTGCTCTCATTTACTTGTCCAACCATTACTTTGCCTTCTGAAGAGGAGCTTGATAAGTGTTCCATTGATTTCTACTTCTTCTCTAGTTCTTTGTTAGCTCTTCTTCTTGCGTTCCTTGCCTAATTTTTAGATACTCGAATATTCTATTCCATTTCCATTTTTTTCTTAATTATAAATAATGATAATTATTAGACTGAATTTCTTTAATCTTAATCTTAAAATAAATTTAAATCTTATTTTAAAAACAATTGAATTTATGAAATCTACATTTAATATACTTTCTTTTATAAATTCTTAAATATTATATTTAATCTTAAAAGACTAAAAGTTCTATAAGATTTATAAATAAATATTTATAAAATATAAAAATGCTATTGTATTTTATAAGAAATATCAAAAATAGAAATATTTAATTACTAGTTTTTACTTTAAATTAATAAAATTAAAATTAATGGATAGCTTTTTTACTAATATGGAAATAAAACAAATTATTTTATTGCTATAATTTGATATATTAATTTAATAAATATCAAGTTATTTTATTAAAATTACATAAAATTAGAATAAAAATTATAAATTTTAATTATATACAGTTTAGCTTATTTTATTATAAAAAGCATAATAATTAGCGTTGTTATATCTATTTATTTAATTTAAAACTAAATGGTTTCTAATTTAAGCTTTCGAAATTTACCTTTTAATCAAAATGAATAATATTTTGATTTCTATTATTAGATTATTAAGCTTTAAGCAATTTAATAAATATAATTTTAAAATAACCTTTTTTGAGAGATTTTATTACTTTCAAGCAAGCAACTGACATATTTAAAAAAAATATAACTATCGTAATATTCTAGAATATTTAAAAAAGAATCAAAGTTACTTTCTCTATTTATTTATAAAAGTAAACTTAAAACTTCAATAGTAAAAATAAAAGTTTACAGACTACGAGTAATATGAAAGAGGAATCGGTTTTAGCTAGCATGATTAGCTAATATAAAATCATTTAGGGAAAAATAGCTTATTAAATTCAATTAAGTGATTGAATTAATAACATCATACCTAATAAAGAATTTGTCCAAAAAAGTCTTAATATAAGAACAGTTGCAATTAAATCTAATTCGATTGAGAAAGATTCAATGATAACTGAATAATTAAGAATATTTTATATTTATTCAAATGAATAATAAGAAAAAGCTTTAATGCGAATACTAAAAAATGAAGAAACCTAAAGATATATTCTTACTTAAAAATCAATAATAGAAGTTAAAGAGATGATGATATTGCACATTGATTAAAAGTCCATTAAAACGCTATTTAACTTTAAAAGGCTATAAAGATTAAGAGGATTATAGATCGTAAAGAAAATTAAAAAATTCTATTTTAAATATTAGCATCTTTTACCTACATTAGTCCATACTTGGACCTGACTTATAAGAAAGTAGGAAGTTCTTTAACTGTTTAACTATTATGTCTATTTAAAGTTTACTATTCTATTTTCTGCGACTGGATGTTAAATTCACTATTCTGGCTTTATTACAAGCTTTGGAAGAAATTTAAAAATATATCCTAAGATGTAATTTTTGAGTCAATCCCTTCCTTTTGTTAAAGTGCTCTATAAAGTTAATGTTGTCCTTCTTTAGTCGCCTTAACTCTTCTTGCAAGTTGAATGCTACTTTAATTAACTACTAAAAAATAAAATTTTAAGTTATTAATATTTCAAATCTATAACAATTAGTAATATAAAAATAATAATAATATACTTAAGAGTTTAATTTTTTAATTCCCCTAGACTTTCAACCAGTTTTCTGCTATTATTTTTCATGCAGATGAATATACCATGACTTTTTTAATATGTGGTAGGCTGCCACTAATAGATATCTTCATTTGTGGATAAAATTCTCTATTTAAGCACTCCATTTTCCTATATTTAAAGCTGATTATGTGTTCTCTATATTCTTACTTTTTTTCTTGTCTTGACTTTTTCTAAAGCTCGGTATTTTCATTGAACATTATCATTTGCTTAAATACCAACATTTTTTATTCTAGTTTTTCTTTATCTTTTTTTGATTATCTTTTATAGTTATTCTATTCTCTTTTACAAATTTAATTCAATTTGATCGTCTTGTTTCAAATCTTGATTAGTTGATTTTACTTTTTGTTTTCTATAATCATGTTTTATTATTGAATAAATATCGAATGTGATTATTATAATAGTTACTTTTATTTTACTAAATGATTTTAAATTAACTATCGACGAGGTATTTATATTTGTTTCATTGATGATCAATGTTATTCATTATTTTCCTGATTTTCTCCCTTCATTTTAAATTATTTCTTCATTCTTTTAGATTATATTTTTCATTTTGTTAAGTTTATTATAGAATTTTTAATCAGCTACATTCTTAGGTTCTTTTATTTCAATAGATTCGATAATAACTTTACTTTAAGATGAAGAGTTTTATTCCTCATGTGGCTCCTGATTTTTCATCATTTCTTTCATTGCTTTCTCCTTAAATTTCTAAATTAGATTTTAGAGGCATTTATATTACTCCATTTAGCTTATAATTTCAAATCTCATTTACGTAGTTTTATCTTCAAAAATAGGGAATGTTTTTCATGAATGCTTTTATGGAATATCTATTTATTATCTTGAACTTATTTTTTGATGGGTAAAAAAAACCATTTTAATATATATTATGATGTTTTTTTACAAGACTAAATAAATAAAACCTTAATATTCGCAAAAAAAACGAAATAGTAAAAAAATCAGCAAAAAATAGTCCCTAATCACATAAAAAATTGATATGAAATTAAACTAAAATAAAATAGTATAATTAAGAAGAATAAAAAAAAGATTTTATATTATTTAAATTCCTATTTAACAATATTAAATATTTAAAAGTATGTTCAATTTTAAAATAGCAGTTTATAAAATAAAATAAATATTAATAAATTTTAATTACTTAAAATATCTTAAATTTGACTTATATTGTATTTTAAAATAAAATATATTTCTTGTTTTATATTTAATTTATTTAATAAAATTTTGTGAACAAATTGTTTAAAAAAATAAAGCTTTAAGATAATATTTGAGTTAATTTAATTTTATATAAATATGCTTCAAAATAATTATTTTATATAAAGGCTTAAGTAAAACAATAATAACTATAAAAATTTTAATTAAGTAGCTAAAAATTATGAAAAAGAGAAAAATATCTTAGATAAAATATTAGCAAAAAACTTTATTTTCAAAATTTAACAATCTCATTAAAACATTTTAGAGAAGGAAAAATAGTTTTACTTATAATTTTAACTTAAACAATCAAATTTTTTAGAAAACGAAGATAGAATTTATTTTAACATATTTTTGAAACTAACATACATATTCTACAAATAAATTTATTTTATTATAAAAGGAATAATTTTGGTATAATTAGTAATAAATAAAAAAGAGCAAAAGACTATTTTAATTGTTACTTTTATTTTTATAAATAAGTTTAATTAAAAATTATTATTTTTATATATTTTTAATTATATTTTTATCTAGAAAATTAAAAATTAAAACATGCTACTTTAATAATATTGTGCTAATCTTTTCTATTATTTTTTATCAGCATTTCTTCATACAATAAGAAAAACGCAACTTTTATTTGTAAGTCATTTAAAAACAATATAAGGAGAAATCAGTAAAATACCTTTATGAGTATATATCCCTTAAAATATCTTTGATTATAAAGTCAATATACTTATTAGCATATCAAAACCTCTCTTGCTTTTAAAGTGAAAGAAATGAAATATAAAAATTTTAAAGGAGATTTATTTTTAACTATATGTAAAAGCTGAAAACGAAGAATTATTAAGTTTTAAATAATTTAAATATATTATAATTATTTAATTTACATTTTTATTTTAATATTAAACTTCATTTTAAAATCCCAGTTAAAATTAACCAAAATATTTTAAATTAAGCTAAAGCTCTTTTTCATTCTTGTTTTTTACTTTATCTTAGATAAATTTACTATTTAAATTATATATAAATTTAAAAAGTTTGCTTATACTAAAGAAATATTTATTTAACTTTTTATAAAATTTTAAGGATAATGATTTTGTTTTAATTTGTTTTTAGATATAACAATTTATTTTAATTTTTAAAGATATTTTTTATAATTTAAGTAATTTTGGACAATCTTATTTTATTTTAATAAAAATACTAATTATATTTAAGATATTAAAAAGTTTTAATTTAAATGTTATAAATTTTCTTATTTTTAATTCGCCAAAAATATAAATTTAATTTCAGAATTTTTTCTCTTGCTAATTCCTTCTGATGATTTCTCACTTAATATATATTTATTTTTATTAATTTTATTTTTGTTTTTAAGTATTTTTTAACGATAAAATCTTTTAACATCTATTACAAAAGTATATCATTAAATTGCGATAATAGTAAGCATTTTGGACTTTTATATTTGAACCTGATTATCTTCTAATTTCAATAAACTTTTTTACTATTTTTTAATTATTTTACAAATTTTAATTGAATTACAATTTGCTCTATTCATGTATTTTGGTATTACACTTTATGAGAATTTAAGTTAATTTAAGTGAGCTGATTTTACTACAAGCTTCTGCAAACATTATTATTATTATTTAACTAAATTTAAAATAAATATTTGCGTATCCTAGTTTTCAACTAGGTATCAGCGGACAAATTTTTTCCGTGGTTGTATTCACGACCTTTTTTATAAGTGGGTGGTTACTACAAAGGAATCTCTTAGTTTTTATGAGGGAATTTTATTTATAAACTACGAATTCAGTAATTCAAAGCTTATTTAGGTTTCTTCAGATTCTTTGCTCTTCATTGTGCTTGAGTAACCTTCATTCTTTGCAATGTCTTAGTAGGTGATATTTAGATTGACAGTACCAGCAATTTTTATATTACTTCTCAACTTTCTTCTTTGGATAAATCTTTCTTTCTTATATCTCATCTCCTTTGCTTAGGTTTGAATCAAATTTTTCTTAACTTTATTTTTCTTAATGCACCTTTTAATGTAGATCTTCTTCAATAATCATTCTTTGTGATTATTTGAAGTTGGATTAAAACATTTCGTAATGTTAATTTTCTGTTACTAAACTATTTTTTATCAGTTTACTTTTAAGAATTAGCAATTCGTTATTTAATCTTCTAAGCAGTTCATTAGCTCCCGGATTTTTTCTCCTTGATTAAAGAAAATTTCTTCATATTTTGCAATTTATGCTTTCATTTGTTCAATTTATTTTAGAGAAATTTATTATTTTGAATTCCAGGATTAACTTATTCAGTAAGACCGACCATTACTTTTCCCTCTGAAGATGAGCTAGACTCTCGATTCTGTCTTTGTTTTTTTAGTTCCTCAGTAGTCGCTTGCTTCCTTGCTTTTTTTTTAAATTCTTTGAAAGACGGATGCTCTACTCCATTTTTGAATATAAGCTTCAGCAAACATTTAAATCACTTTATTAAGTAAAAGTTTTTAGTCTATTTTCCATATCCACGTGAATACTCCATCAATTTTTTCACTTTCATTTTTTAAGCTTTCTAACTTACCTTAAAAGTTTATTATTACTAAAATCAACTGTAAAATTCTCAATTATTCAGGAGTAAAAGAACCAGATATATGTTAGATCCAAATTGATTAGTTCTATTTTCTAAGTTTTTTCCCTAATATATAAGTTGTATGTGCTTGAATGCTTTTCTTATGATATTTTTCTATTAAAAATTGTTGAGTTTCACTGAGCTAACAAATTCCATTAAGTATTCTTTCTTAAATTTTTTAAATAAAGAAAATAATTTTTAAATAATAGAAAAAATCTTAAATGATAAGCACTAACTTAATAAGTTTCAAAATATAGTAAGAAAAGTACTTTATTCTAGCAATGTTTAATATAAATGCTTATAGTTATTTAATAAACTTAAATTTAAAGAATTATTAATTTAATCTTTAACTTTTAGATTAAATCTATAAAATAAAATGTCCTAGTGCCTTATAAGTTTACTAGATTTTTATCCTACATAAATCTGTTTTTAATACAAAGGAGCAAGAAGATTTTATACATTGATAGGAGCTATTTTTTCTATTTTAACATGAATTCTATTTGTGCTGGCTTTTATTAACATGAGTTATGATATGATGCAAAAGAAAAATCCAGAAAATTTATCTTAGACTTTAAAATAAGAACATCGTCCTTGGCAATATATTGGAATAAATAATTATAGCTTTTCTTTCGGATTTTCAACCCTAAAAAATATTGTTGAAATTCCGTCTTCTTGCTTCACTTTTGAAGCTGGATATTATTTATAAAATGGGGAGAACCAATCATAGATACCAATTAAAATAAAGTAGTGTGATATAAAATTCTTTAAAGGATTTGAAGATTATTACAATGATAGTTCTCTAAATTTTTAATTTAATTAATGTTTAGATCTGGACACTTTCGAGTTGGGAGGATATTGAAATGAAGAAATAATGAAAATTCTGTTTATAAAAGTAAAAATGTGCTAGAACTCGACAGACTCCGACATAACATGTGCTCCGCTAAGTTATATCGAAAATTTGATAGCTAATTAACTCTTTTTTAGTGTCTTTTTCACTGATAAATCTATAGATATTTCTGATTATGAGAATCCAATAAAGAATACACTAAATTAATTTTCATGGATGCTCGATACTTAATCCTTAAAATATGCTAATGTGCTATTCTAGCCTATTAAAATAGAGACTGAGATGGCTTTTTATTAGGAAATTCTAAAACTACCCGTGATGTTATTCTAGTCAAAGATAATTCAGACTTTATCTCTAAAAATAAATTTTCTAATTCTTATTCTTTTATACTTTCTATCCAATCCTCACAGTTTTCTCTACTACTAGAGAAGATATAAAAAGATTTAAAACGTTGTTTCTTAAGTAGGTGGAGTACTTAATATAATATTTTTAGTATTTAAGATTCTTATCAGAATATATTCTAAATATGCTTTTGCTTATAGCTTTGTAAATGATATTTTTGATATAGAAGATCTCTAGGAAAACTAAAATAAGATTAAGATAAAAGATATTTCGCAATATTATTCTTATTAAAGCCAGAAAATAGAAGATTCTAGTTAGAATTTAAGGCATAAATCTTAAGCTGAGGAGATAGAAAAATCTTTTGAATAAAATGAGCTCTAAAAAAATACTCACTAGAAAGCGAGTAAATAAACTAATGTATTTCCTTATTAGGAAGAGAAATAAAACTAATCATTCTAAGAAACCTAAAATAAAAACAAAATAACTGAAATTGTAGATTTAGTTAATAAATAACTAAGCAACTAAGATCAAAAAGTAATTGACATTTATTCCAAGGACAATTTTAATTAATAAAAGAAAATTGAAGATAATTCTGGAGCTTAATTTTAGATGAAATTACTTGAAGGAGAAAATCCAGATACATATCGAAAATCCAACGAAACGGAAAATTTAAATTGTTCTAGCTTTCTTTAGTTAGAAGAAAGTAAATTGTTTTAAAAGTAAAAGCAAGAAATCAATAAGAAGAATAGCTAAAAAGAATTTAAAAGGCAAATTATAAATATCACTTAAGAAACTCCTATTTCTTAAATAGAAACGAAGAAAAAAGATAGTATAATAAAGTTTAAAATGTCATAAGAATAGAAGTAGAAATATATTAAATCAAATTTACGAACTGAAGATCCTTTAAAAATAAATTTTTTTAATATTATTTTTTTAAACTTTTATATATTTGTAGAAATAAGGGAACAAACATAAAAGTAAAAAAATATTACAGAAAAAATTGAAATTTTTGATAAAGCATATGAAATCTTTTACAGCTATTTGGAAACAGATTTTTTGGTTAAAAAATGATAGAACTTGAAAAATTAAAAGCAATTATATTCAACGAAGAATAGCTGGCAGTTTTTAATTTTATATCAAAACCAAAAATTAAAATTGATGAAGAAGCATTATAATAAGGATATGAAATTGCTTTATCTCCTTCTATTAAACTTTAAAGAGAAAGCTAAGTAACAAATTCAAGGAATTATAAAGAATTGGTAAAAATTCTTGACTTTTGCAATTAGATAATAAACAAAGAAAAAGATAATGAAATAGATATAAAATTATTTAACTTGATAGATAAAAAGATTCTCAAGTATGTAGAAGTAGAAAAAGTTAAATGAAATAATTTAAAATATTTATTTAAAAACAATTAATTTACTATATTGAATATTACGAAGATATCTATTTTAAGAAACACTTCAAAAAAATATGCATATTATAATTTTAAAATTATTATAATTTTCTACTCTTTTAAAATATAAATAAATTAGGAAATCTTCTATATTTAAGAATGCCATTAATTTTGATAAAGAAAGAAATAATTAAAGATTGAAAGAACAAAATAAATAAATTATAAATATTAAAATCTTCATAGTTCTAATTAAAGTATTAAAATTATTTAACCTTAAATAATTTTTAAAGTGCTTTATAATCTAAAATTACTTATCTGATTAAAATAATAAAAATAATTATTTTAATATTTAAATTTCATGCTTCTTTATCAATTAAAGTTAATACCTTTTTTATATAAAATTAATTAATAATTTACTTATAAATGTTTTTATATTTACAAAATTTAATTAATTTTTTTTCCTTTTTTATTGTTTTTTTAATTTAAATATTTATTTTAATTTATATATACATTTCATTATTTTAGAAAACTGAAATAATAAAAAAAAGAAGTTGAATTAAAAATTAATTAAACATATAAATAACATATTTTCTATTAAATATTAATTATTATATTTATTAAAATGGACTAAAAAGTTAAGTATAAGTTTGATTTAAAAAGAAATTAATAAATATTAATATAAATAATTCTTATTATGATTCAATATTAAATACAATTTTTGATTTTATTATTTTAATGTTTTTTATATTTATAATTTTAAGTAATATGAAAATGATTTATTTATATTAAAAAGATGGTGGGAGCTGAAATTGGCCTTCTTTACTAAACTCCCTGGTTTTATGGCTAGGAAAAAGTTCCTTTCTTGTCGCTGAGAAAGTTCCAGATCAGAGTCATTTTCTGAAGGGAACATTGTCTTTGAGATTATCCGCTCTTGGTAGGGACTTGAAGCTTGGCTGCTCATAGCGATGGAGCTCCCTAGCAGCTGTATCTAGAACAAAGGATATCCTCGTTATTCCTTAAAAAGAGACCGTCGGGTGTTCTAACCGGAAAGAAGTTTCCTATCCAAAAACTGTTTTAGTTAAAATTAATAAAAAAATGATTTATTATAATAATGTAATTTTTATTATAGAAAATTTAATAATCTTTAAGTGTTTTAAATTATATTTAAATTAATTTAAAATAACTTTTATTCAGCTCAAAAGTGTTTTTACTTATTTAGTCTCTTCTTGATTGTTATAAATATTTGATAACTAGCTTTTTTAATTTTTAAATCTTGCAAATATTTTATAATAATTTGTTTGTGTTCTTTTAAAAAATTCCTTTTTTGCTGTTTAAGCATACAGAACTTTTATATAATGAATAATATCTTTGTTTAAAAAGTTCTAGATTATAGAATAAATAGATAATACTTTGATAATAAATAGAGATATGCTTTAATAAGCTTAATCTTTAATAAATTTAAAGTTACTTTTAATAAAGTAAGCATAAATTAGTTAAAATAGTCCTAAAACAATTTAAGTAGTTTATTAGATTTCAAGTTAGTTTTAAAAATAAAGTTATTATAAGTTAAAATCTTGAAAGTTATAAATTACAAATTTAAAGGAAAAATAGAAATAAATAATTAAAATAAAGTCTTCTTCATTATGAAAATCAATTAAAAAATTAAAGATAAAACTCAACATTTCACAAAAAAGTATAAAAATACAATATAAAAATGTGTTAATGAATCCTTTAAAAATTGCTTTTTGGTAGAATTGTGAATAATAGTTTTTTCAAATAAAAATATATTATATAAAAGAAATAAAGTATATTGATTTTATTGTTTTATAATTAGATCTTCATAATTAAAAACAATTATTTAGAATTTCTGAATAAATTCTTTGGAAAAATAAAAGAAGGATTTTAATATTAAAAGAGAAATAAAGGTTAATAAGAAAGGATATAGATCAACCGATTCAAAAGATAAAAGGGTTAAATCTTAAGGAATATATACTTTTAATTATAAAAAATTATAAATCAAACAATTATTTTTTGTAGTAAAATAAAATTGAGAAAATCTTTTAATTTTAAGATTTATATTAATAAAAACTCGTTAAATAAATTTTAAATTTTATTAAAAAATTTAGTAATTAATTAATTTATTTATTTATTTCATCTTTAGATGGAGAAAAAATTTCCTTCTCAAATTAAAGACTATAAAATTTATTGCTACTCTTTGCCCAACTGTACATGTCTTTATCTTAGTCAATTTCAAACTGTGATTATTCTTCTTTCTCTTCAATAAGATCATAGAATTGTTCTTCCATCTTCTTGTAATTTTTCTCCAGTTTCTCTAAATAAATTATAATTTCATTTTTGTCCTTATGAAGCTATTTATTTTGCTGCAATTAGTAACTAAGATTTTTTTGAGTATTGTCTCACTTAAATTAATAAAATGCAGGTTTCTTTCTGTAAATACTTCAAAAAAAGTTACAATATAGCCTTCTCGATGTTCTGAATTATTTTCGATGCTGCTCAATCACTCTTTTTCACTTCAGATACTACTTCCCTATCGTGACTTAATTTTTTTGTCTCAAATTAAGTTAAGGAATTACTTTAAATTTTCTCTTGATTACGTCTTATTTCATACATCGAACCCGAAACATCATATTTTCACCAAATTGTAATTGTCGTATATTCTAATATCTTAAATCTGGTTTAAATTAATCAATATCTAAATTAGATACTTCTAAATAAAAGTTGACTAGTTCTCCTAGCCCTTTTATCTTCCTCTTGCTCTACTGCCTTTTTATTTACATGTTAGGCAGGAGATATGAGTCTGAATCAGGGGCTTTAGAATTGAACTCACCATCAGTTGAACCTTCATCGCTGTCGAGAATCCTCGATTAAATTGGGCTTCTCCCATAAATCCATCCACCCTTATCAATGGTGACTTTCAGCTTGAAGGATCTACCTACAGGCATTACAATCCATATTTTAAAAATATATTATTTCTAAAATAAAGAAACAAAGCATTTACTGATTAAAATTAAGATAATTAACTAATTAGAAAAAAATACAAACAGGAAAATTAAATAAAAGCAAAGGAGATATTTTGAGTTAAAATAGTTAGAATAAAAATGTTATAAAATTAAATTAGTTTTTGAACTTTAAAATAATCTAACTGCTTCTATTATTAATTTATATCTTAAAAATTATAGAAAAGTTATCCAAATATTTGTATATCCAGATAAATTAAGAGAAAAAGCTTCAAATAATAATTAAGACTAATCAGTCAAAACAAAACGAAAGTTTTTATAAAATAAATGGATATAAAATTAGAACTTAGATATTATCTTTTAATATTTCTGAGGAAAAGAGTCTTAGCAATGCTATATTATTTACTTAGTTTATTATTCTTAATTTATTTATTTTAAACAATAAATTTTCTTTTATGCTCAAGAGCGAACATTTATTTAAATTAACTAATTAATTATTACTATAGCTATATTAACTCTTTAGTCTAATTATTTTATTGTTTTTTAATATTTGAATTTTTCATTTCTTTAGTATTGCAATTTTTTCCGTTTAAGTTAATTCTTCAACATATTAGATTTTCTGCAATTTAATTTTAATTTAATTTGCAATGATTAATATGAAAAATTTAAAAGGCAAGAATCGTAATAATGAAAGTGATTTAAAATGAATGCTATATTTCTATAATTTTATGAATAAATGAATTTTTTAATCCTACAATAAGTTATTTATTTCAATAAAATAAAAAAGATAATTAAGGAATAAAAATTAAATTTAAAGTATCTAAAATAATTAAATAAGCAAATTAAAATATGATGCATATAATTTGCAAGCTACAAATATTTAATCTAATCAAAATATTCAAGTTTTACGTAGTTTCTATTACTTAATATTTAAAAATTAGAATAATTTTTTAAATCTTTTAGAAATATAAAGTTTCCTATAAGCTTCTTTTAATAAATAATAATTGCATTATTTCATAAAATAAAAATAAAAATGTTTATTTGTTTATTTCTGCTAAAGTTAATATTTTATTAAAAATTTATGTTTTAACTACTCTTAATTATGTTAAAAACTAATATAAAACATTTTAGGATATCTAAGTTTTCACCGTGAAGTTTATACTAAATAGCTCTTAATGGATATATCTGAGATTTTCTAGTGATCCGTTTCTGAAAGCAAGGACTATCATGAATAATGAATGAAATTTCCATATGCATGTACTTAAATTTCTTAACAAGGTTGAATAATCGGACTGAAGAAAGATGTCAGATATTAAGAGAGCATTCTGATCTCGGTTTTATTGAAGATAAGACTCACAAAAGAATGTTTGCACTGTGGAAGACTTCAGAAAAAAAAAAATTTAGCTTTAAAACTCTTTGTTAAAGAGCTGCACGTCATTGAGGTGCTATGCACTCTCCACTCTTATTTATTAACTACTCTTTTATTTATATATGGTTATATTATTAAAATTATAAAAATAGAATATTTTATATATAATGAACATTTTAAGATAAGAGAACATCTAATACTTATATTTTAGTAATTCTAAATTAAATAAATAGATTTGTACATTTAAAGAGATTAAGATTCATATTAGAAGTATAAATGTGATCTTAATATATTTCTACTGAACTAAGTTATTAAATAGAATAACAATTATAGATATTATTAAATAATCATATCTAATAAAAACAATTATTTTGCTTTTAAACAAAAATAGAGATAAAATAATAAATATTCCTTAACTAATATAAGTTTTTAAGTATTATGTCTTTAATAAGATATAACAAATAGAAAATAAGATTTTTAATTTATTTACTTTTATAATAAAAACTATAATAAAAATAATAAGCTTAAATAAAATTATAAATTTAAATAATTAGAAAGTAAGAAAGTAAACTATTTATTTATAAGAAAGTAATTTCTTTTTATTTAAAATAACTTTATTTTTTTAATTTATATCTATCTAATGATATTTATATATATTATCATTGAAAAGATGGTGGGAGCTAAGAATGACCCTCGTGACTAAACTTACTGGTTTTATGGGTAGGAACAAGTTTCTTTCCTGTCGCTGAGAAAGTCACTGGTCAGAGGCATTTTCTGAAGGGAACGCTTTCTTTGAGATTATCCGCTCTTGGTAGGGACTTGAAGCCTGGCTGCTCATAGCGATGGATCCCTAGTAGCTGTGCCTGGAGCACAACAAGATATCCACATTATTCCATAAAAAGAGAGCGTCGAGTCGTGTAATCGGAAAGGAGTTTCCGGTCCAAAAACTTTTTTAGTTGAGATTAATTAATTAATATTTCTATATATTTTAGAAAATAATACTTAGTTATATTTATGTAAAATAGTGCTAAAATAAAAATGAGATAACTTTAAGTCTTTAGAAAATATTTAATTATAGACTAAATTATTTAAATTAGTATATAAGCATAAATTAATTATAATTAAACCTAAACATAAGAATAGTTAGCATTTATAAATGGGCATTTAGAAAGATAAAGTAAACTATTACTACTAATTCTTAATTTAATTAATTTTTTATATTTTTGTATAAACTAAACAATTTAAGCAAAGCAATTTATGATACTTTAAATAATTAATTAGTTAGAGTGCTAAAGCTAATTATTTTGAATTTTCTTAAATATTGATTTAATAGTTTAGTGATAGAAATATAAAGTTAAATTAATTAGATCTAATCTATTAAAAGATAAATAATCTATTTAATTAAAATAATTTAGACTTTTATAGAAATAAGAAGTTAGTAAAGTTAAAATTAACAGACAATTAAGTTCTAAGAACTAATTTATTTAATTTAATACTTTTCTTTATTAATGAGCATTAATCTTTAAAATTGAAATAATTATACTTTTTAAATTAATGAAACTTAAATATTTTATAATTTTAAACATTTATTCTTTTCAAAAATATAAAAGTCTCTAATTTAAATTAATTTATATATATTTTTAAGAAAATTGCTTAACTTAAAGAAAATATAGCTACAATAAAAGTAAAAATGGAAAGATAAAAATTGCAGTATGAAGTTATTTAAAAAGAATGGATATTTAAAATTTTAATTCCTATGAAAAAAAGTGACAAACTTTTAAATTATTATTAAAAAATCAAGAACGTTTACCATAAATTATATGAAACGAAAACATTTGTAATATAAGTATTTTCTATAATTTTATAAAATATAATACAAATAAAAAATATATATAAATAAGTAATTTTATAAATAAATAAATTAAATTAAAAAAATATGTATAAACAATAAATTAAAATTAAATTAGAAAAATATTAAAAAAAGTAAAAAAGAAATTAACTAATAAATAAAAAAAACTTAAATTAAAAAATAAATAAATAAATAAAAAATAAAAATGGTAGAAAGATTTAAAAATCTCCTATGCTGCTCCTGAAGTGATTAAGAAATAAGTGGCGGGTAGACAATAGAAACAGCAACAGACCTAAGAAAAGCCTCTAAAAAAAACAGAAGTAGCGTATAAAAGGTAAAAAGTTACATTGATCAACGAAGAACAAAGAAAAGGGCTGGAGTCGTAAGAAGCAGCTGCTGCAAGAGAATTTACTAAGCCGTAGTATCAAGAGAAACAGGTTTAAATTCTAATACATTTTTTCAGAGTTTAAACAGGAAATAAAGTAGTTCAGGATCGAAAACAGAAACCCACAAGACTTAGATTGCAGATATCTTGAAAAGGTAAGAGATTTTCAAGAAGATTTATGGTTGGAAACAAAATTGTGCCTTCAAAAATAGTCTCAGTAGGAAAATCTGTTCACTCAATACGACTAGCTCTTGGAATTCCAGATGAAGCAGATGCTGAAGTTTACTCCCATTAGTTAGCATCTAGTTAGCAGCTAGTTAGAAGCTCTTATTCAAATAAAACTCGTCAAAGGATATGAGCCGAGGAACTAGCAAACGCATCTTCAGATTTAGAATAAAAAAGCCAAGATTCCTAAACTTAAATGTTAATTAATGGAAATATGTATCCCAAATAATGATAAGATTAAAAGCCATAAAAAATAAAATAATTTTAATGGAGAAATTAGAAATAAGAAAAAAAATAGTTACTTTAATAGTAATAATAACGATACTATTTTTAGTCAGTTCTATTAAACGCTTAAAGGATATATTTAAAAGCCGAAATTATATAATATGCAAGGAGGATGGTAGAAGAGTAGCAAGGAGATTGATTCTGGTCAATTCAAATAGGTCCTGAGTTCACGAGGTTGAAATTCCTACAAGATCTCTAAATATTAAACGTTTAAATTAATAATATTATTATATAAAAAATAAAAATATTACAAAATTCTATTTTTACAACTAACTAATTCTTATCGAAATCATAAGTCATATTGATCACTTAGTAATATGAAAATTGGCGGAAATATTTATCCCCGAATGTCATTAATAATGTTATAAATTTATATAAAATAAAATTTGTCTACCATTCAATTTATCATCTATCTAAAAAGGAATAAAATATTTCTAAAGAAAATTAAAAGCACTTTGTAAAATAATTTTAAACTAATTTTTATTTAAAATTAAGTATTTAAAATTAAGTTTAAATATAAATATTTATTAATAAATTAATAAAATAAAATGAATGGACTTATTAATTTCTTTGATATTTATCCAATGCTTATTAATTTCTCATACAAAAGATAAAAAGGATTTCATTCACTCTTAGGAATTATTTTATCCATTTGTACTTATTTACTCTTTATACTATCTTTCATAAGTATGGGATAAGATATGATTCTCAAAACTAATCCAAGTATCATTACTTAAACGATTAAATAAGATAAAGCCCTTGATAGTGAATAGGAATAAATAATAACACTTTTGCTTTCGTATTTACAAATGCTTTAAGTAATATTATAGTTCCTCCTTCTTTTTTTACAATAGAAGTTGGATATAATATAATTAATTCTTCGGGCTCTTTTGGTGATATAATTCCAACAACTTAATGCAATGAAAGTTTCTTCAAAGGTTTCGAAGATTAATTTCATAAATCTTTTGCAAATTATAAAATATCAACATGTTTTGATTTAAAATCTTTTGAAATAGGAGGATGGTGAAATGAAGCCAACATGAAAAGCATATGAATACAAATTAAATCATGTAAAAACGAAACGAATTCGGAAATATAGTGTGCTCCAATAGAATAAATTGAGAAAATGATTGCAAAGAAACTATTTTTTACTGTTTTCTTCTCTGATAAAGTAGTTGATGCCACTAATTATGAAAATCCAATAAAGAGCATACTTAACACGTATTATTGACCTGTAGATATATATCAGACTAAATATACTTCTGTTTTATTTAAACCTTTAGAAATAATAACAGACGATGGATTTTTGCTGGAGAATTAATAAACAATTAAAGATGTCTTAATTGAGAAAACATAAACAGAGACAATTTCAAATTAAAATTTACAAGTTCCTTTTATTTTTTTTCTTGAATTGTTTTCTTCTGATAACATACTTTAATATAAGAGAAGATATAAAAAGGCTCAAGATGTGGTTTCTTAAATAGGAGGTGTACTTAACATAATAATACTTTTAAGTTAAGTTCTTGTAATAATATACTCTAAATATGCTTTCACATATAACTTTATAAACGACATCTTTGAATTTGAAGATCTCTAAGAAAATATAGATTAAACCTTAAAAGAAAAAAGTATTCTGAATAAAAATACCTAAAAAAGCCAAAATTAAATTAATAATAGTGAAAAGAAATCTAAGAGTTATTCTAAAGTAGTTTAAATCTCTTAACAAGAGTAAGATTGGAAAAAGGAACGCAAAAAGGAAACTAAAAGTAAATTACCTTAAATTACTCCTGAAAATAATTAAAATTAATGTATAAAAGAAGAATAAAATGACATTTAAGAATAAGAAATTGGAATTCGTGATTTCATTAATAATTATTTGAGAAATAAATAAACTTAGATTATTGAGTCTAAGAGTGACTTAATTGACAAGACATAGATTGTTTAAAATTTGAAAGGTTAAAATTAAAGTTCAAATGATGAAGAAAATTAGAAAAACTAAAATAAATAAAACTAAAAATCTATTTCATGTTAAAACGTTATTTCTTAGCAAGAAATGGAAGTTCTTTCTAATACTTTAAACGAAAGTAATATTTAAGATAAAGAAGAAAATATTCAGGAATCTTAAGATAAAGAAAATATTGATTTTTCTAAGAATTTAGAACCTGTATAAACATCTAAGAACTAAATAAATCTTCACATGTCTAGCGAATTAAAGAGTTAATATTTTAGTAAAAAGTAAAAAAGGAAGATCATTTTAAAATTAACTTTTTCTAATTCTACTTTTATAAATTTCTTAGTCTCTTCAAAAAGAACTAACCACTATTTTTAAATAAAAACCAGAAAAAGCTTTTACTCTTAGAAAAAGCTAATGATACAATTCAAGATTATTTATAAGCTGATTTTTTAGTAAAAAAGTTGATAGAACTTGAGAAATTGAAAACTATAATCTTCAATGAAGATTAGTTAACAGTTTTTAATTATATTTCTAAGCCTAAAATTAAATTGAGTGAGATAAAATTTCAAGATAACTTCGAGTTTATGCTGTCTCCTTCTTTAAAGCCGTAGAAAAATTTTAAGTTCGAGAATTTTTAAGTTTACAATGAACTAGATAAAGTAATAGAATTTTGTAGTTAAGTTCTTAATAATGAAAGGGAAGATCCAAGAGACTTGAAGTTATTTAATTTAATAGATGAACATATTCTGAAGTATGTGGAATTGAAGAAAAGAGAATGATAAAACGATTATTTAATTTACTTAATTAAAATTTTATTATTATCTAAATTTTATTATTTAAAATTTATATATATCAAAAAATGAAGTCTAATTGATTAATTTTAATTTGTTTTTTTCGATTTTAAATCTTTTAATTCTGTTAAATTTATTTTATTTTATCTTTCTCTCTTCTATATTTATTTTTATCATTAATTTATCTAGTTCAAACTGATTTAAAAATAAAAAATAAACCTTTTATATTCTTATGAAATTTTATATTTAATTTTTATGATTAAAAATTGGTACTATTTTTTATGTAAAAATTTAAAGCGAAAACTCTATATTCCTAATTAATCATTTATATTATAAAAATATTTTACCTTTATCAATAACTTTATTAAATTTATTGCTTTCAATATCATTAATAGATTTTTTTAATAAATTTAAAGCTTATTTTTAAAATTTGTGGGTAATCTTATTTTTAATTTTTAATTTATTTATTAAAGTTTAAAATTAATATTTTTTGAAAATTCTTATATTTCTAATTTTCAAATACCTTATATGTGATTTTTATATTTCAATTTATTTATTAAAATTTTAATGTAACTAATTTTTTTAATTTTAATCTATTAAGTTTAAATATATATACTTAGCTTTACTTTATTTAAATAATATATTTTCTTTATTTTTAAATTTTATTTTATTCTTCTAAGCTTATTAAAATCAGTTAAAGTTAATTTTAGGTTTTTAATAATTTTTTTAATTTCTTTTGGTTTAGACAATAATTTTATGAGTAACTTTATATTTTTCATAAAAGTTATATCAATATAATAGATAAAATTACATTTTAGATTTAGGTATTTCAGCCTCATCACGTCCTAACAGATATATTTCTTTGTTAGTAATTAAAAGTTTAAAACGTTGATCAATTACGAAATCTGTTCTTTACTGTAACATACTCCATTTTTGCTTCTACAACTTCTTAATTACAAAACTTAAATCTAATCTTGTTTCATTTATTAATTCTGTCTTTTTTTAATATATCGTTTAAGTTTGACTTCAAGCTTTTATCAACATATACTTTTTAAATCTCGAAACTGTTAAAGATTATATTTTTTAATTTGATCTAGCTTTATCGCTCCAATTCTTAAAATTTTCTTGTGCCACCACATAAATGTTTTCTTTATTTACAATGTAGCAACATTTCTTGAATTTTGATTAAAGTAATTTAATTTAAAAATTAACTAAATTTCTATTTTTTAAATATCTAATTAGATTTTAAAAGTAATTCATTTTAGGAGTTTATCATTTTTTTATATTTATTATTCATTATTCCTTAAATTTAATAATTTTATTGTTAAGTAAACTTAACTGATTCTTTTAATGCTTCATAAGACTTAAAGATTATTTCTAACTAATAAATCTTTATTCTATGTCTTCTTTTTCTTTTGGTATTATTATTTTTGTTAATCTATAATTATCTTTTTAATTTTATCCCTTAAAGTGAATAATACCAGGAGGAAAATAATGTATTTAATGATTGAATGAATAAACTACTTTTAAAATAATAATATATAAATAGTAAAAATAATATAATTGAGATAGTTGATATATCAGAGGAAACTTTTATTTAAGCAATTAATATTTTTATTAAGGAAAACTTAAGGAGCCAACTAGACTTAATAGTATAGGATATTAAAGAAGAAACTTTGAATAAGAGTAAATAAAGATATGCATAAACAATATTTCCTCAAAAGCTAATAGGAATTTATCATAGAGCTGGTTTTAATTAACATGTTCGATTATATAATTAATTATAATAAGTAAAAAAGCAAATATTTAGTCAAGAACTGCTAATATAATTCCAAAATAATAAGCAAATCAAGAAATAGCAAAAATAGATTAATAGATAGAAAAACCATAAGAAACTACTAGTATTTCTTTGATATATAAAAAATTATATCTAACCAAAATTTTCTGTAAATAAAGATAATTTATATATAAAAAGATATTGATGGAGACTAATTACTCTAGCAAATAGTAGAAAACTCAAAAAGAAGACCGAAATAAATGTTTGAAAAGGATTTAAATTGAAAAAATATCAGTATTTAAGCTAGAATAGATTAGAAGCCATTTATATTTTATTCAAAGTCACGTATCTGTAGAACTAATGTGTGATTTCAATTAATTTTAAGATTTTTTGGAAGATTTTTTATAAATTAATACATGATATCCAAGTAAAAGCAACGTCACAATAGATTATGAGTTGTTGAGCTATGTCATAAGAATTTTAATTTAATTTTAAATTTAAAAACTTAATAAATCCAATTTCTTTTTGAATGATTTTAAGTATTCGTAATGTAAACTTAACTAAAATATATAAATATTTTAAATATTTTTATTTCTTTAATGTAATATATTTTATAAATAAATTTTAAAATTAATTAGGTTATTCATTTAATTAAACTTTTAAGAAGAAGAAACTATTTAATAAAAATGTTAATGAAATGAAGTAACTGGTATAAATCAGATACCCCATTTTAAATATGTTTGTAAAGTTCAAGCATCATTTTTTTCATCTTCAAACTTTTCTCCATCTCTTTTGTACTTCTTGTTGAACCTCTTTAGGCTTGAATTATTTATTCGTGTTTTTACCGTAAAATTAATTTCTGTAAATCCATGTGGAATTATTTTATTTGAAGGACTATATCTGTTTATTTTTGAGAAGTTAATTGTTAATTTATGAAGAGTTTAAAATAATATTTTAATTTTTCCAGGAAATTTATTAGAAAAATTCCTATGTGAGTCCAAATAGTAGATGCATTCGAAGATATTTTTAAATGAATTTTTACTTCCGCATGGACAGAACACGCTTTCCACTGGATATTGATTCTATAAAAATTATATTAAAAATTATAAGATTAAATATACAATTTAAAGATAGAAATTATTTTTTAGTATTCTTTGTTAAGTTTAATTTGATTTAATGCAGGAAATTCAAAATTTTTTAGTTTTCTCGAAATTATAAGTACTAAAGCGCAGTTTTTTTGTTGCTTTCTTCTGTAAATTTTTTATGGAGTAGAAGAATTATATTGTTTTCATTTTTATATTAAATCAGTATTTTCTTAACTGCTAACAATATATCTTTAAGATTTTGCAAAAATCGAAAGATATAAGGATTTTTAGTTAATATCTGTTCGTTCAATCAAGAACCTTTATTGATAAATATAAAAAAAATTATATTTTGTTTAGATAAAGCAATTACAACATGATTTGGCATTTTAATTGGATAAATATCTTATTTAGCATATTTTAGCTTAAAATCACTTTTTTATTAGTTGGATTTAAAAATTAAGCTCTTAAATATGTAAAAAAATAATATTAATTTAATTATAACTCTTCAATATTAATATATATTTGAAATAATTAGCTAAATAATTTTATTTATATTATAAGTTTTTATATTAGTTTAAATTTTTTTAACGGTAGGCAAGTAGGAAAATTATTATTTTAAGTTAAGTAAATAAATTATAAACTTTAATAGATATAATAATGCAAGAGAAAGAAATAGTATTTGGAGTAATTAGATTTTGCTATTCATATAGTCTTTGTATATGCTTTTATATTTACTCTATTCTAATAGTTTACAATAATAAATAATAAATAAATAAATAAACTCGATTATAGAGCGTGCAGAACTCTCGATGGTATGTAGCTCTTTAAATTAATTTTATTTAAAGTTAATAAATCTTCTCCTTAGAAATTTCCTCTGGTACTTCACTCCTTTGAAAATTCTATCTTCATAATGGCATGATCAGAGTGATGCCCCAATAAATCTAATTGTCTGGCATCTTACAACAGCCGTTACTCAATGCTTCTAGCTCTTTCCTCTTGGTTCCTGCAAGACTCTTGCTCAGTTTGTCGCTTTTGGAGTACTTCCTGATACTTGTGTTAAGTTAATCTCAGTTGAATGATTATTCCTCCTTATTTAAAATATATATCATAATATTATTTAAATTTTAGCTAAAAATAAATTTTTTAATAATTTTATCTTTTAAATTCTATTTTAATCCTTAAAAGCAATCTCTTAGCAAAGATACTAATATTTAAAAATTGAATCTATAATTTTAATTTTTTAACTATTTTATTGATAATATGAACATCTGAGTTTTTGCATCATTTTATTAATAAAGTTTTATGTATTGGATGACTATCAAAATTTAGAATTAATTGCTTTGTCTAATTTTTCATTTGCTAAAAAAGTTATAAATTTGTATTTTCTCACTCTAATTAAAAATAAAAAATAAATATTAAAATTAACATTTTTATTTTGTAGATATAATCAAAATATGTATTATATAATAGTCAGAATATTTAATTTAAATAATTTTTTATTGTAAAAC
>CAMPDV010005610.1:0-26064 GCA_946699065.1 Loxodes magnus | reverse complement strand
GTAAGAAAAGAAGATAGAATTTCAGTTTTAAAGAGTATGCTTTGAGAAGTAATAAGTATTTAGAAAAGTGAAGAAGTAGAGTAAGAAAAGAAGATAGAATTTCAGTTTTAAGTAGTATGCTTTGAGAAGTAATAAGTATTTAGAAAAGTGAAGAAGTAAAGTAAGAAAAGAAGATAGAATTTCAGTTTTAAAGAGTATGCTTTGAGAAGTAATAAGTATTTAGAAAAGTGAAGAAGTAAAGTAAGAAAAGAAGATAGAATTTCAGTTTTAAAGAGTATGTTTTGAGAAGTAATAAGTATTTTTAAAAGTGAAGAAGTAAAGTAAGAAAAGAAAATAGAATTTCAGTTTTAAGGAGTATGCTTTGAGAAGTAATACGTATTTAGAAAAGTGAAGAAGTAAAGTAAGAAAAGAAGATGAATTTCAGTTTTAAGGAGTATGCTTTGAGAAGTAATAAGTATTTAGAAAAGTGAAGAAGTAAAGTAGGAAAAGAAAATAGAATTTCAGTTTTAAGGAGTATGCTTTGAGAAGTAATAAATATTTAGAAAAGTGAAGAAGTAAAGTAAGAAAAGAAGATAGAATTTCAGTTTTAAGGAGTATGCTTTGAGAAGTAATAAGTATTTAGAAAAGTGAAGAAGTAAAGTAAGAAAAGAAAATCGAATTTCAGTTTTAAGGAGTATGCTTTGAGAAGTAATAAGTATTTAGAAAAGTGAAGAAGTAAAGTAAGAAAAGAAAATCGAATTTCAGTTTTAAGGAGTATGCTTTGAGAAGTAATAAGTATTTAGAAAAGTGAAGAAGTAAAGTAGGAAAAGAAAATAGAGTTTCAGTTTTAAGGAGTATGCTTTGAGAAGTAATAAGTATTTAGAAAAGTGAAGAAGTAAAGTAGGAAAAGAAGATAGAATTTCAGTTTTAAGGAGTATGCTTTGAGAAGTAATAAGTATTTAAAAAAGTGAAGAAGCAAAGTAAGAAAAGAAGATGAATTTCAGTTTTAAGGAGTATGCTTTGAGAAGTAATAAGTATTTATAAAAGTGAAGAAGTAAAGTAAGAAAAGAAGATAGAGTTTCAGTTTTAAGGAGTATGCTTTGAGAAGTAATAAGTATTTAGAAAAGTGAAGAAGTAAAGTAAGAAAAGAAGATAGAATTTCAGTTTTAAGGAGTATGTTTTATAAGTAATAAGTATTTAGAAAAGTGAAGAAGTAAAGTAAGAAAAGAAAATAGAGTTTCAGTTTTAAGGAGTATGCTTTGAGAAGTAATACGTATTTAGAAAAGTGAAGAAGTAAAGTAAGAAAAGAAGATAGAGTTTCAGTTTTAAGGAGTATGCTTTGAGAAGTAATAAGTATTTATAAAAGTGAAGAAGTAAAGTAGGAAAAGAAGATAGAGTTTCAGTTTTAAGGATTATACTTTGAGAAGTAATAAATATTTATAAAAGTGAAGAAGTAAAGTAAGAAAAGAAGATGAATTTCAGTTTTAAGGAGTATGCTTTGAGAAGTAATAAGTATTTAGAAAAGTGAAGAAGTAAAGTAAGAAAAGAAGATAGAGTTTCAGTTTTAAGGAGTATGCTTTGAGAAGTAATAAGTATTTAGAAAAGTGAAGAAGTAAAGTAAGAAAAGAAGATAGAGTTTCAGTTTTAAGGAGTATGCTTTGAGAAGTATTAAATGTTTTGAAAAGTGAAGAAGCAAAGTAAGAAAAGAAGATAGAATTTCAGTTTTAAGGAGTATGCTTTGAGAAGTAATAAGTATTTATAAAAGTGAAGAAGTAAAGTAAGAAAAGAAGATAGAGTTTCAGTTTTAAGGAGTATGCTTTGAGAAGTAATAAGTATTTAGAAAAGTGAAGAAGTAAAGTAAGAAAAGAAAATCGAATTTCAGTTTTAAGGAGTATGTTTTGAGAAGTAATAAGTATTTAGAAAAGTGAAGAAGTAAAGTAAGAAAAGAAGATGAATTTCAGTTTTAAGGAGTATGCTTTGAGAAGTAATAAGTATTTAGAAAAGTGAAGAAGTAAAGTAAGAAAAGAAGATAGAGTTTCAGTTTTAAGGAGTATGCTTTGAGAAGTATTAAATGTTTTGAAAAGTGAAGAAGCAAAGTAAGAAAAGAAGATAGAATTTCAGTTTTAAGGAGTATGCTTTGAGAAGTAATAAGTATTTATAAAAGTGAAGAAGTAAAGTAAGAAAAGAAGATGAATTTCAGTTTTAAGGAGTATGCTTTGAGAAGTAATACGTATTTAGAAAAGTGAAGAAGTAAAGTAAGAAAAGAAGATGAATTTCAGTTTTAAGGAGTATGCTTTGAGAAGTAATAAGTATTTATAAAAGTGAAGAAGTAAAGTAAGAAAAGAAGATAGAGTTTCAGTTTTAAGGAGTATGCTTTGAGAAGTAATAAGTATTTAGAAAAGTGAAGAAGTAAAGTAAGAAAAGAAGATAGAGTTTCAGTTTTAAGGAGTATGCTTTGAGAAGTAATAAGTATTTAGAAAAGTGAAGAAGTAAAGTAAGAAAAGAAGATAGAGTTTCAGTTTTAAGGAGTATGCTTTGAGAAGTAATAAGTATTTAGAAAAGTGAAGAAGTAAAGTAAGAAAAGAAGATAGAATTTCAGTTTTAAGGAGTATGCTTTGAGAAGTAATAAGTATTTAAAAAAGTGAAGAAGCAAAGTAAGAAAAGAAGATGAATTTCAGTTTTAAGGAGTATGCTTTGAGAAGTAATAAGTATTTAGAAAAGTGAAGAAGTAAAGTAAGAAAAGAAGATAGAGTTTCAGTTTTAAGGAGTATGCTTTGAGAAGTAATAAGTATTTAGAAAAGTGAAGAAGTAAAGTAAGAAAAGAAGATAGAATTTCAGTTTTAAGGAGTATGTTTTATAAGTAATAAGTATTTAGAAAAGTGAAGAAGTAAAGTAAGAAAAGAAAATAGAGTTTCAGTTTTAAGGAGTATGCTTTGAGAAGTAATACGTATTTAGAAAAGTGAAGAAGTAAAGTAAGAAAAGAAGATAGAGTTTCAGTTTTAAGGAGTATGCTTTGAGAAGTAATAAGTATTTAGAAAAGTGAATAAGTAAAGTAGGAAAAGAAGATAGAGTTTCAGTTTTAAGGATTATACTTTGAGAAGTAATAAATATTTATAAAAGTGAAGAAGTAAAGTAGGAAAAGAAGATGAATTTCAGTTTTAAGGAGTATGCTTTGAGAAGTAATAAGTATTTATAAAAGTGAAGAAGTAAAGTAAGAAAAGAAGATAGAGTTTCAGTTTTAAGGAGTATGCTTTGAGAAGTAATAAGTATTTAGAAAAGTGAAGAAGTAAAGTAAGAAAAGAAGATAGAGTTTCAGTTTTAAGGAGTATGCTTTGAGAAGTATTAAATGTTTTGAAAAGTGAAGAAGCAAAGTAAGAAAAGAAGATAGAATTTCAGTTTTAAGGAGTATGCTTTGAGAAGTAATAAGTATTTATAAAAGTGAAGAAGTAAAGTAAGAAAAGAAGATAGAGTTTCAGTTTTAAGGAGTATGCTTTGAGAAGTAATAAGTATTTATAAAAGTGAAGAAGTAAAGTAAGAAAAGAAAATCGAATTTCAGTTTTAAGGAGTATGCTTTGAGAAGTAATAAGTATTTAGAAAAGTGAAGAAGTAAAGTAGGAAAAGAAAATAGAGTTTCAGTTTTAAGGAGTATGCTTTGAGAAGTAATAAATATTTATAAAAGTGAAGAAGTAAAGTAAGAAAAGAAGATAGAGTTTCAGTTTTAAGGAGTATGCTTTGAGAAGTAATAAGTATTTAGAAAAGTGAAGAAGTAAAGTAGGAAAAGAAGATAGAGTTTCAGTTTTAAGGAGTATGCTTTGAGAAGTAATAAGTATTTAGAAAAGTGAAGAAGTAAAGTAAGAAAAGAAAATCGAATTTCAGTTTTAAGGAGTATGTTTTATAAGTAATAAGTATTTATAAAAGTGAATAAGTAAAGTAAGAAAAGAAGATAGAGTTTCAGTTTTAAGGAGTATGCTTTGAGAAGTAATAAGTATTTAGAAAAGTGAAGAAGTAAAGTAAGAAAAGAAGATAGAATTTCAGTTTTAAGGAGTATGCTTTGAGAAGTAATAAGTATTTAGAAAAGTGAAGAAGTAAAGTAAGAAAAGAAAATAGAATTTCAGTTTTAAGGAGTATGCTTTGAGAAGTAATAAGTATTTAGAAAAGTGAAGAAGTAAAGTAAGAAAAGAAGATGAATTTCAGTTTTAAGGAGTATGCTTTGAGAAGTAATAAGTATTTAGAAAAGTGAAGAAGCAAAGTAAGAAAAGAAGATAGAATTTCAGTTTTAAGGAGTATGCTTTGAGAAGTAATAAGTATTTAGAAAAGTGAAGAAGTAAAGTAAGAAAAGAAGATAGAGTTTCAGTTTTAAGGAGTATGCTTTGAGAAGTAATAAGTATTTAGAAAAGTGAAGAAGTAAAGTAAGAAAAGAAAATCGAATTTCAGTTTTAAGGAGTATGCTTTGAGAAGTAATAAGTATTTAGAAAAGTGAAGAAGTAAAGTAAGAAAAGAAGATAGAATTTCAGTTTTAAGGAGTATGTTTTATAAGTAATAAGTATTTAGAAAAGTGAAGAAGTAAAGTAAGAAAAGAAAATAGAGTTTCAGTTTTAAGGAGTATGCTTTGAGAAGTAATACGTATTTAGAAAAGTGAAGAAGTAAAGTAAGAAAAGAAGATAGAGTTTCAGTTTTAAGGAGTATGCTTTGAGAAGTAATAAGTATTTAGAAAAGTGAAGAAGTAAAGTAGGAAAAGAAGATAGAGTTTCAGTTTTAAGGATTATACTTTGAGAAGTAATAATATTTATAAAAGTGAAGAAGTAAAGTAAGAAAAGAAAATCGAATTTCAGTTTTAAGGAGTATGCTTTGAGAAGTATTAAATGTTTTGAAAAGTGAAGAAGCAAAGTAAGAAAAGAAGATAGAATTTCAGTTTTAAGGAGTATGCTTTGAGAAGTATTAAATGTTTTGAAAAGTGAAGAAGTAAAGTAAGAAAAGAAGATAGAGTTTCAGTTTTAAGGAGTATGCTTTGAGAAGTAATAAATATTTATAAAAGTGAAGAAGTAAAGTAAGAAAAGAAAATCGAATTTCAGTTTTAAGGAGTATGTTTTATAAGTAATAAGTATTTAGAAAAGTGAAGAAGTAAAGTAAGAAAAGAAGATAGAGTTTCAGTTTTAAGGAGTATGCTTTGAGAAGTAATAAGTATTTAGAAAAGTGAAGAAGTAAAGTAAGAAAAGAAGATAGAGTTTCAGTTTTAAGGAGTATGCTTTGAGAAGTAATAAGTATTTAGAAAAGTGAAGAAGTAAAGTAAGAAAAGAAGATAGAGTTTCAGTTTTAAGGAGTATGCTTTGAGAAGTAATAAGTATTTAGAAAAGTGAAGAAGCAAAGTAAGAAAAGAAGATAGAGTTTCAGTTTTAAGGAGTATGCTTTGAGAAGTAATAAATATTTAGAAAAGTGAAGAAGTAAAGTAAGAAAAGAAGATGAATTTCAGTTTTAAGGAGTATGCTTTGAGAAGTATTAAATGTTTTGAAAAGTGAAGAAGCAAAGTAAGAAAAGAAGATAGAATTTCAGTTTTAAGGAGTATGCTTTGAGAAGTATTAAATGTTTTGAAAAGTGAAGAAGTAAAGTAAGAAAAGAAGATAGAGTTTCAGTTTTAAGGAGTATGCTTTGAGAAGTAATAAATATTTATAAAAGTGAAGAAGTAAAGTAAGAAAAGAAAATCGAATTTCAGTTTTAAGGAGTATGTTTTATAAGTAATAAGTATTTAGAAAAGTGAAGAAGTAAAGTAAGAAAAGAAGATAGAGTTTCAGTTTTAAGGAGTATGCTTTGAGAAGTAATAAGTATTTATAAAAGTGAAGAAGTAAAGTAAGAAAAGAAAATCGAATTTCAGTTTTAAGGAGTATGCTTTGAGAAGTAATAAGTATTTATAAAAGTGAAGAAGTAAAGTAAGAAAAGAAGATAGAGTTTCAGTTTTAAGGAGTATGCTTTGAGAAGTAATAAGTATTTAGAAAAGTGAAGAAGTAAAGTAAGAAAAGAAAATCGAATTTCAGTTTTAAGGAGTATGCTTTGAGAAGTATTAAATGTTTTGAAAAGTGAAGAAGCAAAGTAAGAAAAGAAGATAGAATTTCAGTTTTAAGGAGTATGCTTTGAGAAGTATTAAATGTTTTGAAAAGTGAAGAAGTAAAGTAAGAAAAGAAGATAGAGTTTCAGTTTTAAGGAGTATGCTTTGAGAAGTAATAAATATTTATAAAAGTGAAGAAGTAAAGTAAGAAAAGAAAATCGAATTTCAGTTTTAAGGAGTATGTTTTATAAGTAATAAGTATTTAGAAAAGTGAAGAAGTAAAGTAAGAAAAGAAGATAGAGTTTCAGTTTTAAGGAGTATGCTTTGAGAAGTAATAAGTATTTAGAAAAGTGAAGAAGTAAAGTAAGAAAAGAAGATAGAGTTTCAGTTTTAAGGAGTATGCTTTGAGAAGTAATAAGTATTTAGAAAAGTGAAGAAGTAAAGTAAGAAAAGAAGATAGAGTTTCAGTTTTAAGGAGTATGCTTTGAGAAGTAATAAGTATTTAGAAAAGTGAAGAAGCAAAGTAAGAAAAGAAGATAGAGTTTCAGTTTTAAGGAGTATGCTTTGAGAAGTAATAAATATTTAGAAAAGTGAAGAAGTAAAGTAAGAAAAGAAGATGAATTTCAGTTTTAAGGAGTATGCTTTGAGAAGTAATAAGTATTTAGAAAAGTGAAGAAGTAAAGTAAGAAAAGAAGATAGAGTTTCAGTTTTAAGGAGTATGCTTTGAGAAGTAATAAGTATTTAGAAAAGTGAAGAAGTAAAGTAAGAAAAGAAGATAGAGTTTCAGTTTTAAGGAGTATGCTTTGAGAAGTAATAAGTATTTATAAAAGTGAAGAAGTAAAGTAAGAAAAGAAGATAGAGTTTCAGTTTTAAGGAGTATGCTTTGAGAAGTAATACGTATTTAGAAAAGTGAAGAAGTAAAGTAAGAAAAGAAGATAGAGTTTCAGTTTTAAGGAGTATGCTTTGAGAAGTAATAAGTATTTAGAAAAGTGAAGAAGTAAAGTAAGAAAAGAAGATAGAGTTTCAGTTTTAAGGAGTATGCTTTGAGAAGTAATAAGTATTTAGAAAAGTGAAGAAGCAAAGTAAGAAAAGAAGATAGAGTTTCAGTTTTAAGGAGTATGCTTTGAGAAGTAATAAATATTTAGAAAAGTGAAGAAGTAAAGTAAGAAAAGAAGATGAATTTCAGTTTTAAGGAGTATGCTTTGAGAAGTAATAAGTATTTAGAAAAGTGAAGAAGTAAAGTAAGAAAAGAAGATAGAGTTTCAGTTTTAAGGAGTATGTTTTATAAGTAATAAGTATTTAGAAAAGTGAAGAAGTAAAGTAAGAAAAGAAGATAGAGTTTCAGTTTTAAGGAGTATGCTTTGAGAAGTAATAAGTATTTAGAAAAGTGAAGAAGTAAAGTAGGAAAAGAAAATAGAGTTTCAGTTTTAAGGAGTATGCTTTGAGAAGTAATAAATATTTAGAAAAGTGAAGAAGTAAAGTAAGAAAAGAAGATAGAATTTCAGTTTTAAGGAGTATGCTTTGAGAAGTAATAAGTATTTAGAAAAGTGAAGAAGTAAAGTAAGAAAAGAAGATAGAATTTCAGTTTTAAAGAGTATGTTTTGAGAAGTAATAAGTATTTTTAAAAGTGAAGAAGTAAAGTAAGAAAAGAAAATAGAATTTCAGTTTTAAGGAGTATGCTTTGAGAAGTAATACGTATTTAGAAAAGTGAAGAAGTAAAGTAAGAAAAGAAGATGAATTTCAGTTTTAAGGAGTATGCTTTGAGAAGTAATAAGTATTTAGAAAAGTGAAGAAGTAAAGTAGGAAAAGAAAATAGAGTTTCAGTTTTAAGGAGTATGCTTTGAGAAGTAATAAATATTTAGAAAAGTGAAGAAGTAAAGTAAGAAAAGAAGATAGAATTTCAGTTTTAAGGAGTATGCTTTGAGAAGTAATAAGTATTTAGAAAAGTGAAGAAGTAAAGTAAGAAAAGAAAATCGAATTTCAGTTTTAAGGAGTATGCTTTGAGAAGTAATAAGTATTTATAAAAGTGAAGAAGTAAAGTAAGAAAAGAAAATCGAATTTCAGTTTTAAGGAGTATGCTTTGAGAAGTAATAAGTATTTAGAAAAGTGAAGAAGTAAAGTAGGAAAAGAAAATAGAGTTTCAGTTTTAAGGAGTATGCTTTGAGAAGTAATAAGTATTTAGAAAAGTGAAGAAGTAAAGTAGGAAAAGAAGATAGAGTTTCAGTTTTAAGGAGTATGCTTTGAGAAGTAATAAGTATTTAGAAAAGTGAAGAAGTAAAGTAAGAAAAGAAGATAGAGTTTCAGTTTTAAGGAGTATGTTTTATAAGTAATAAGTATTTAGAAAAGTGAAGAAGTAAAGTAAGAAAAGAAAATCGAATTTCAGTTTTAAGGAGTATGCTTTGAGAAGTAATAAGTATTTAGAAAAGTGAAGAAGTAAAGTAAGAAAAGAAGATAGAGTTTCAGTTTTAAGGAGTATGCTTTGAGAAGTAATAAATATTTAGAAAAGTGAAGAAGTAAAGTAAGAAAAGAAAATCGAATTTCAGTTTTAAGGAGTATGCTTTGAGAAGTAATAAGTATTTAGAAAAGTGAAGAAGTAAAGTAAGAAAAGAAGATGAATTTCAGTTTTAAGGAGTATGTTTGAGAAGTAATAAGTATTTAGAAAAGTAAGAAGTAAAGTAAGAAAAGAAGATAGAGTTTCAGTTTTAAGGAGTATGCTTTGAGAAGTAATAAGTATTTAGAAAAGTGAAGAAGTAAAGTAAGAAAAGAAGATAGAATTTCAGTTTTAAGGAGTATGTTTTATAAGTAATAAGTATTTAGAAAAGTGAAGAAGTAAAGTAAGAAAAGAAAATCGAATTTCAGTTTTAAGGAGTATGCTTTGAGAAGTAATAAGTATTTAGAAAAGTGAAGAAGTAAAGTAAGAAAAGAAAATCGAATTTCAGTTTTAAGGAGTATACTTTGAGAAGTAATAAATATTTATAAAAGTGAAGAAGTAAAGTAGGAAAAGAAGATAGAATTTCAGTTTTAAGGAGTATGCTTTGAGAAGTAATAAGTATTTAGAAAAGTGAAGAAGTAAAGTAAGAAAAGAAAATCGAATTTCAGTTTTAAGGAGTATACTTTGAGAAGTAATAAATATTTATAAAAGTGAAGAAGTAAAGTAAGAAAAGAAGATAGAATTTCAGTTTTAAGGAGTATGCTTTGAGAAGTAATAAGTATTTAGAAAAGTGAAGAAGTAAAGTAAGAAAAGAAGATAGAATTTCAGTTTTAAGGAGTATGCTTTGAGAAGTAATAAGTATTTAGAAAAGTGAAGAAGTAAAGTAAGAAAAGAAGATAGAATTTCAGTTTTAAGGAGTATGCTTTGAAATAAAAGTAGTTAAAAGTATTTGAAAAGTGATAAAGTAAAGTAAGAAAAGAAGATAGAATTTCAGTTTTAAGGAGTATGCTTTGAAATAAAAGTAGTTACAAGTATTTGAAAAGTGATAAAGTAAAGTAAGAAAAGAAGATAGAATTTCAGTTTTAAGGAGTATGCTTTGAGAAGTAATAAATGTTTAGAAAAGTGAAGAAGTAAAGTAAGAAAAGAAGATAGAATTTCAGTTTTAAGGAGTATGCTTTGAGAAGTAATAAGTATTTAGAAAAGTGAATAAGTAAAGTAAGAAAAGAAGATAGAGTTTCAGTTTTAAGGAGTATGCTTTGAGAAGTAATAAGTATTTAGAAAAGTGAAGAAGTAAAGTAAGAAAAGAAGATAGAGTTTCAGTTTTAAGGAGTATGCTTTGAAATAAAAGTAGTTAAAAGTATTTGAAAAGTGATAAAGTAAAGTAAGAAAAGAAGATAGAATTTCAGTTTTAAGGAGTATGCTTTGAAATAAAAGTAGTTACAAGTATTTGAAAAGTGATAAAGTAAAGTAAGAAAAGAAGATAGAATTTCAGTTTTAAGGAGTATGCTTTGAAATAAAAGTAGTTATAAGTATTTGAAAAGTGATAAAGTAAATAGGAAAAGAAGATAGAATTTCAGTTTTAAGGAGTATGCTTTGAAATAAAAGTAGTTACAAGTATTTGAAAAGTGATAAAGTAAAGTAGGAAAAGAAGATAGAATTTCAGTTTTAAGGAGTATGCTTTGAGAAGTAATAAGTATTTAGAAAAGTGAAGAAGTAAAGTAGGAAAAGAAGATAGAGTTTCAGTTTTAAGGAGTATGCTTTGAGAAGTAATAAGTATTTAGAAAAGTGAAGAAGTAAAGTAAGAAAAGAAAATAGAATTTCAGTTTTAAGGAGTATGCTTTGAGAAGTAATAAGTATTTAGAAAAGTGAAGAAGTAAAGTAAGAAAAGAAGATAGAGTTTCAGTTTTAAGGAGTATGCTTTGAGAAGTGATAAGTATTTAGAAAAGTGAAGAAGTAAAGTAAGAAAAGAAGATAGAATTTCAGTTTTAAGGAGTATGCTTTGAGAAGTAATAAGTATTTAGAAAAGTGAAGAAGTAAAGTAGGAAAAGAAAATAGAGTTTCAGTTTTAAGGAGTATGCTTTGAGAAGTAATGAGTATTTTGAAAAGTGAAGAAGTAAAGTAAGAAAAGAAGATAGAGTTTCAGTTTTAAGGAGTATGCTTTGAGAAGTAATAAGTATTTATAAAAGTGAAGAAGTAAAGTAAGAAAAGAAGATAGAGTTTCAGTTTTAAGGAGTATGCTTTGAGAAGTAATAAGTATTTAGAAAAGTGAAGAAGTAAAGTAAGAAAAGAAGATAGAGTTTCAGTTTTAAGGAGTATGTTTTGAGAAGTAATAAGTATTTAGAAAAGTGAAGAAGTAAAGTAAGAAAAAAAAATCGAATTTCAGTTTTAAGGAGTATGCTTTGAGAAGTAATAAGTATTTAGAAAAGTGAAGAAGTAAAGTAAGAAAAGAAGATAAAATTTCAGTTTTAAGGAGTATGCTTTGAGAAGTAATAAGTATTTTGAAAAGTGAAGAAGTAAAGTAAGAAAAGAAGATAGAGTTTCAGTTTTAAGGAGTATGTTTTGAGAAGTAATAAGTATTTAGAAAAGTGAAGAAGTAAAGTAAGAAAAGAAGATGAATTTCAGTTTTAAGGAGTATGCTTTGAGAAGTAATAAATATTTATAAAAGTGAAGAAGTAAAGTAAGAAAAGAAGATAGAATTTCAGTTTTAAGGAGTATGCTTTATAAGTAATAAGTATTTTGAAAAGTGAAGAAGTAAAGTAAGAAAAGAAGATAGAATTTCAGTTTTAAGGAGTATGCTTTGAGAAGTAATAAGTATTTATAAAAGTGAAGAAGTAAAGTAAGAAAAGAAAATAGAGTTTCAGTTTTAAGGAGTATGTTTTGAGAAGTAATAAGTATTTAGAAAAGTGAAGAAGTAAAGTAAGAAAAGAAGATAGAATTTCAGTTTTAAGGAGTATGCTTTGAGAAGTAATAAGTATTTAGAAAAGTGAAGAAGTAAAGTAAGAAAAGAAGATAAAATTTCAGTTTTAAGGAGTATGCTTTGAGAAGTAATAAGTATTTTGAAAAGTGAAGAAGTAAAGTAAGAAAAGAAGATAGAGTTTCAGTTTTAAGGAGTATGTTTTGAGAAGTAATAAGTATTTAGAAAAGTGAAGAAGTAAAGTAAGAAAAGAAGATAGAATTTCAGTTTTAAGGAGTATGCTTTGAGAAGTAATAAGTATTTAGAAAAGTGAAGAAGTAAAGTAAGAAAAGAAGATAGAATTTCAGTTTTAAGGAGTATGCTTTGAGAAGTAATAAGTATTTATAAAAGTGAAAAAGTAAAGTAAGAAAAGAAGATAGAGTTTCAGTTTTAAGGAGTATGCTTTGAGAAGTAATAAGTATTTATAAAAGTGAAGAAGTAAAGTAAGAAAAGAAGATAGAGTTTCAGTTTTAAGGAGTATGCTTTGAGAAGTAATAAGTATTTATAAAAGTGAAGAAGTAAAGTAGGAAAAGAAGATAGAATTTCAGTTTTAAGGAGTATACTTTGAGAAGTAATAAATATTTATAAAAGTGAAGAAGTAAAGTAAGAAAAGAAGATAGAATTTCAGTTTTAAGGAGTATGCTTTGAGAAGTAATAAGTATTTATAAAAGTGAAGAAGTAGAGTAAGAAAAGAAAATAGAATTTCAGTTTTAAGGAGTATACTTTGAGAAGTAATAAATATTTATAAAAGTGAAGAAGTAAAGTAAGAAAAGAAAATAGAATTTCAGTTTAATGGAGTATACTTTGAGAAGTAATAAGTATTTAGAAAAGTGAAGAAGTAAAGTAAGAAAAGAAGATAGAATTTCAGTTTTAAGGAGTATGCTTTGAGAAGTAATAAATGTTTAGAAAAGTGAAGAAGTAAAGTAGGAAAAGAAGATAGAGTTTCAGTTTTAAGGAGTATGCTTTGAGAAGTAATAAGTATTTAGAAAAGTGAAGAAGTAAAGTAAGAAAAGAAAATAGAATTTCAGTTTTAAGGAGTATGCTTTGAGAAGTAATAAGTATTTTTAAAAGTGAAGAAGTAAAGTAGGAAAAGAAAATAGAGTTTCAGTTTTAAGGAGTATGCTTTGAGAAGTAATGAGTATTTTGAAAAGTGAAGAAGTAAAGTAAGAAAAGAAGATAGAGTTTCAGTTTTAAAGAGTATGCTTTGAGAAGTAATAAATGTTTAGAAAAGTGAAGAAGTAAAGTAAGAAAAGAAGATAGAATTTCAGTTTTAAGGAGTATGTTTTGAGAAGTAATAAGTATTTATAAAAGTGAAGAAGTAAAGTAAGAAAAGAAGATAGAGTTTCAGTTCTAAGGAGTATGCTTTGAGAAGTAATAAGTATTTATAAAAGTGAAGAAGTAAAGTAAGAAAAGAAAATAGAATTTCAGTTTTAAGGAGTATACTTTGAGAAGTAATAAATATTTATAAAAGTGAAGAAGTAAAGTAAGAAAAGAAGATAGAGTTTCAGTTTTAAGGAGTATGCTTTGAGAAGTAATAAGTATTTATAAAAGTGAATAAGTAAAGTAGGAAAAGAAGATAGAATTTCAGTTTTAAGGAGTATACTTTGAGAAGTAATAAATATTTATAAAAGTGAAGAAGTAAAGTAAGAAAAGAAAATAGAATTTCAGTTTAATGGAGTATACTTTGAGAAGTAATAAGTATTTAGAAAAGTGAAGAAGTAAAGTAAGAAAAGAAGATAGAATTTCAGTTTTAAGGAGTATGCTTTGAGAAGTAATAAATGTTTAGAAAAGTGAAGAAGTAAAGTAGGAAAAGAAGATAGAGTTTCAGTTTTAAGGAGTATGCTTTGAGAAGTAATAAGTATTTAGAAAAGTGAAGAAGTAAAGTAAGAAAAGAAAATAGAATTTCAGTTTTAAGGAGTATACTTTGAGAAGTAATAAATATTTATAAAAGTGAAGAAGTAAAGTAAGAAAAGAAGATAGAGTTTCAGTTTTAAGGAGTATGCTTTGAGAAGTAATAAGTATTTATAAAAGTGAAGAAGTAAAGTAAGAAAAGAAGATAGAGTTTCAGTTTTAAGGAGTATGCTTTGAGAAGTAATAAGTATTTTGAAAAGTGAAGAAGTAAAGTAAGAAAAGAAGATAGAGTTTCAGTTTTAAGGAGTATGCTTTGAGAAGTAATAAGTATTTAGAAAAGTGAAGAAGTAAAGTAAGAAAAGAAGATAGAATTTCAGTTTTAAGGAGTATGCTTTGAGAAGTAAAAAGTATTTATAAAATTGAAGAAGTAAAGTAGGAAAAGAAGATAGAATTTCAGTTTTAAGGAGTATGCTTTGAGAAGTAAAAAGTATTTAGAAAAGTGAAGAAGTAAAGTAAGAAAAGAAGATAGAGTTTCAGTTTTAAGGAGTATGCTTTGAGAAGTAATAAGTATTTAGAAAAGTGAAGAAGTAAAGTAAGAAAAGAAAATCGAATTTCAGTTTTAAGGAGTATACTTTGAGAAGTAATAAATATTTAGAAAAGTGAAGAAGTAAAGTAAGAAAAGAAGATAGAATTTCAGTTTTAAGGAGTATGCTTTGAGAAGTAATAAGTATTTAGAAAAGTGAAGAAGTAAAGTAAGAAAAGAAGATAGAGTTTCAGTTTTAAGGAGTATGCTTTGAGAAGTAATAAGTATTTAGAAAAGTGAAGAAGTAAAGTAAGAAAAGAAGATAGAGTTTCAGTTTTAAGGAGTATGCTTTGAGAAGTAATAAGTATTTAGAAAAGTGAAGAAGTAAAGTAAGAAAAGAAGATAGAGTTTCAGTTTTAAGGAGTATGCTTTGAGAAGTAATAAGTATTTAGAAAAGTGAAGAAGTAAAGTAAGAAAAGAAAATCGAATTTCAGTTTTAAGGAGTATACTTTGAGAAGTAATAAATATTTATAAAAGTGAAGAAGTAAAGTAAGAAAAGAAGATAGAGTTTCAGTTTTAAGGAGTATGCTTTGAGAAGTAATAAGTATTTAGAAAAGTGAAGAAGTAAAGTAGGAAAAGAAAATAGAGTTTCAGTTTTAAGGAGTATGCTTTGAGAAGTAATGAGTATTTTGAAAAGTGAAGAAGTAAAGTAAGAAAAGAAGATAGAGTTTCAGTTTTAAGGAGTATGTTTTGAGAAGTAATAAGTATTTAGAAAAGTGAAGAAGTAAAGTAAGAAAAGAAGATGAATTTCAGTTTTAAGGAGTATGTTTTGAGAAGTAATAAGTATTTATAAAAGTGAAGAAGTAAAGTAGGAAAAGAAAATAGAATTTCAGTTTTAAGGAGTATACTTTGAGAAGTAATAAATATTTATAAAAGTGAAGAAGTAAAGTAGGAAAAGAAGATAGAATTTCAGTTTTAAGGAGTATGCTTTGAGAAGTAATAAGTATTTTGAAAAGTGAATAAGTAAAGTAAGAAAAGAAGATAGAATTTCAGTTTTAAGGAGTATGCTTTGAGAAGTAATAAGTATTTAGAAAAGTGAAGAAGTAAAGTAAGAAAAGAAGATAGAGTTTCAGTTTTAAGGAGTATGCTTTGAGAAGTAATAAGTATTTATAAAAGTGAAGAAGTAAAGTAGGAAAAGAAGATAGAATTTCAGTTTTAAGGAGTATACTTTGAGAAGTAATAAATATTTATAAAAGTGAAGAAGTAAAGTAAGAAAAGAAGATAGAATTTCAGTTTTAAGGAGTATGCTTTGAGAAGTAATAAGTATTTATAAAAGTGAATAAGTAAAGTAGGAAAAGAAGATAGAATTTCAGTTTTAAGGAGTATACTTTGAGAAGTAATAAATATTTATAAAAGTGAAGAAGTAAAGTAAGAAAAGAAAATAGAATTTCAGTTTAATGGAGTATACTTTGAGAAGTAATAAGTATTTAGAAAAGTGAAGAAGTAAAGTAAGAAAAGAAGATAGAATTTCGTTTTTAAGAGTATGCTTATGGAAGTAATAAGTATTTAGAAAAGTGAATAAGTAAAGTAGGAAAAGAAGATAGAATTTCAGTTTTAAGGAGTATGCTTTATAAGTAATAAGTATTTAGAAAAGTGAAGAAGTAAAGTAGGAAAAGAAAATAGAGTTTCAGTTTTAAGGAGTATGCTTTATAAGTAATAAGTATTTTGAAAAGTGAAGAAGTAAAGTAGGAAAAGAAGATAGAGTTTCAGTTTTAAGGAGTATGCTTTGAGAAGTAATAAGTATTTAGAAAAGTGAAGAAGTAAAGTAAGAAAAGAAGATAGAATTTCAGTTTTAAGGAGTATGCTTTGAGAAGTAATAAATGTTTAGAAAAGTGAATAAGTAAATTAAGAAAAGAAGATAGAATTTCAGTTTTAAGGAGTATGCTTTGAAATAAAAGTAGTTACAAGTATTTGAAAAGTGATAAAGTAAAGTAAGAAAAGAAGATAGAATTTCAGTTTTAAGGAGTATGCTTTGAAATAAAAGTAGTTACAAGTATTTGAAAAGTGATAAAGTAAATAGGAAAAGAAGATAGAATTTCGGTTTTAAGGAGTATGCTTTGAAATAAAAGTAGTTACAAGTATTTGAAAAGTGATAAAGTAAAGTAGGAAAAGAAGATAGAATTTCAGTTTTAAGGAGTATGCTTTATAAGTAATAAGTATTTTGAAAAGTGAAGAAGTAAAGTAAGAAAAGAAGATAGAATTTCAGTTTTAAGGAGTATGCTTTGAGAAGTAAAAAGTATTTTGAAAAGTGAATAAGAAAAGTAAGAAAAGAAGATAGAATTTCAGTTTTAAGGAGTATGCTTTGAGAAGTAATAAGTATTTATAAAAGTGAAGAAGTAAAGTAAGAAAAGAAGATAGAATTTCAGTTTTAAGGAGTATGCTTTATAAGTAATAAGTATTTTGAAAAGTGAATAAGAAAAGTAAGAAAAGAAGATAGAATTTCAGTTTTAAGGAGTATGCTTTGAGAAGTAATAAATGTTTAGAAAAGTGAATAAGTAAAGTAAGAAAAGAAGATAGAGTTTCAGTTTTAAGGAGTATGCTTTGAGAAGTAATAAATATTTATAAAAGTGAAGAAGTAAAGTAGGAAAAGAAGATAGAATTTCAGTTTTAAGGAGTATGCTTTATAAGTAATAAGTATTTTGAAAAGTGAAGAAGTAAAGTAAGAAAAGAAGATAGAGTTTCAGTTTTAAGGAGTATGCTTTGAGAAGTAATAAATGTTTATAAAAGTGAAGAAGTAAAGTAAGAAAAGAAGATAGAATTTCAGTTTTAAGGAGTATGCTTTGAGAAGTAATAAGTATTTAGAAAAGTGAAGAAGTAAAGTAAGAAAAGAAAATAGAATTTCAGTTTTAAGGAGTATACTTTGAGAAGTAATAAATATTTATAAAAGTGAAGAAGTAAAGTAAGAAAAGAAGATAGAGTTTCAGTTTTAAGGAGTATGCTTTGAGAAGTAATAAGTATTTATAAAAGTGAAGAAGTAAAGTAAGAAAAGAAGATAGAGTTTCAGTTTTAAGGAGTATGCTTTGAGAAGTAATAAGTATTTAGAAAAGTGAAGAAGTAAAGTAAGAAAAGAAGATAGAATTTCATTTTAAGGAGTATGCTTTGAGAAGTAATAAGTATTTAGAAAAGTGAAGAAGTAAAGTAAGAAAAGAAGATAGAATTTCAGTTTTAAGGAGTATGCTTTGAGAAGTAAAAAGTATTTATAAAATTGAAGAAGTAAAGTAGGAAAAGAAGATAGAATTTCAGTTTTAAGGAGTATGCTTTGAGAAGTAATAAGTATTTAGAAAAGTGAAGAAGTAAAGTAAGAAAAGAAGATAGAGTTTCAGTTTTAAGGAGTATGCTTTGAGAAGTAATAAGTATTTAGAAAAGTGAAGAAGTAAAGTAAGAAAAGAAAATCGAATTTCAGTTTTAAGGAGTATACTTTGAGAAGTAATAAATATTTATAAAAGTGAAGAAGTAAAGTAAGAAAAGAAGATAGAGTTTCAGTTTTAAGGAGTATGCTTTGAGAAGTAATAAGTATTTATAAAAGTGAAGAAGTAAAGTAAGAAAAGAAGATAGAGTTTCAGTTTTAAGGAGTATGCTTTGAGAAGTAATAAGTATTTAGAAAAGTGAAGAAGTAAAGTAAGAAAAGAAGATAGAGTTTCAGTTTTAAGGAGTATGCTTTGAGAAGTAATAAGTATTTAGAAAAGTGAAGAAGTAAAGTAAGAAAAGAAGATAGAGTTTCAGTTTTAAGGAGTATGTATTTAGAAAAGTGAAGAAGTAAAGTAAGAAAAGAAGATGAATTTCAGTTTTAAGGAGTATGTTTTGAGAAGTAATAAGTATTTATAAAAGTGAAGAAGTAAAGTAAGAAAAGAAAATAGAGTTTCAGTTTTAAGGAGTATGTTTTGAGAAGTAATAAATATTTATAAAAGTGAAGAAGTAAAGTAGGAAAAGAAGATAGAATTTCAGTTTTAAGGAGTATGCTTTGAGAAGTAATAAGTATTTTGAAAAGTGAATAAGTAAAGTAAGAAAAGAAGATAGAATTTCGTTTTTAAGAGTATGCTTATGGAAGTAATAAGTATTTAGAAAAGTGAAGAAGTAAAGTAGGAAAAGAAGATAGAATTTCAGTTTTAAGGAGTATGCTTTATAAGTAATAAGTATTTAGAAAAGTGAAGAAGTAAAGTAAGAAAAGAAGATAGAATTTCAGTTTTAAGGAGTATGCTTTATAAGTAATAAGTATTTTGAAAAGTGAAGAAGTAAAGTAGGAAAAGAAGATAGAGTTTCAGTTTTAAGGAGTATGCTTTGAGAAGTAATAAGTATTTAGAAAAGTGAAGAAGTAAAGTAAGAAAAGAAGATAGAATTTCAGTTTTAAGGAGTATGCTTTGAGAAGTAATAAATGTTTAGAAAAGTGAATAAGTAAATTAAGAAAAGAAGATAGAATTTCAGTTTTAAGGAGTATGCTTTGAAATAAAAGTAGTTACAAGTATTTGAAAAGTGATAAAGTAAATAGGAAAAGAAGATAGAATTTCGGTTTTAAGGAGTATGCTTTGAAATAAAAGTAGTTACAAGTATTTGAAAAGTGATAAAGTAAAGTAGGAAAAGAAGATAGAATTTCAGTTTTAAGGAGTATGCTTTATAAGTAATAAGTATTTTGAAAAGTGAAGAAGTAAAGTAAGAAAAGAAGAAAGAATTTCGTTTTTAAGAGTATGCTTTGAGAAGTAATAAGTATTTAGAAAAGTGAATAAGTAAAGTAGGAAAAGAAGATAGAATTTCAGTTTTAAGGAGTATGCTTTATAAGTAATAAGTATTTAGAAAAGTGAAGAAGTAAAGTAAGAAAAGAAGATAGAATTTCAGTTTTAAGGAGTATGCTTTGAGAAGTAATAAGTATTTTGAAAAGTGAATCAGTAAAGTAAGAAAAGAAGATAGAATTTCGTTTTTAAGAGTATGCTTATGGAAGTAATTGAGTATTTTGAAAAGTGAAGAAGTAAAGTAAGAAAAGAAGATAGAATTTCAGTTTTAAGGAGTATGCTTTGAGAAGTAATAAGTATTTAGAAAAGTGAATAAGTAAAGTAAGAAAAGAAGATAGAATTTCAGTTTTAAGGAGTATGCTTTATAAGTAATAAGTATTTTGAAAAGTGAAGAAGTAAAGTAGGAAAAGAAGATAGAGTTTCAGTTTTAAGGAGTATACTTTGAGAAGTAATAAATATTTATAAAAGTGAAGAAGTAAAGTAGGAAAAGAAAATAGAGTTTCAGTTTTAAGGAGTATGCTTTGAGAAGTAATTGAGTATTTTGAAAAGTGAAGAAGTAAAGTAAGAAAAGAAGATAGAGTTTCAGTTTTAAGGAGTATGTTTGAGAAGTAATAAGTATTTAGAAAAGTGAAGAAGTAAAGTAAGAAAAGAAGATAGAGTTTCAGTTTTAAGGAGTATGCTTTGAGAAGTAATAAGTATTTAGAAAAGTGAAGAAGTAAAGTAAGAAAAGAAGATAGAGTTTCAGTTTTAAGGAGTATGCTTTGAGAAGTAATAAGTATTTAGAAAAGTGAAGAAGTAAAGTAAGAAAAGAAAATCGAATTTCAGTTTTAAGGAGTATGCTTTGAGAAGTAATAAGTATTTAGAAAAGTGAAGAAGTAAAGTAGGAAAAGAAAATAGAGTTTCAGTTTTAAGGAGTATGCTTTGAGAAGTAATAAATATTTATAAAAGTGAAGAAGTAAAGTAAGAAAAGAAGATAGAGTTTCAGTTTTAAGGAGTATGTTTTGAGAAGTAATAAGTATTTAGAAAAGTGAAGAAGTAAAGTAAGAAAAGAAGATGAATTTCAGTTTTAAGGAGTATGTTTTGAGAAGTAATAAGTATTTATAAAAGTGAAGAAGTAAAGTAGGAAAAGAAAATAGAATTTCAGTTTTAAGGAGTATACTTTGAGAAGTAATAAATATTTATAAAAGTGAAGAAGTAAAGTAAGAAAAGAAGATAGAATTTCAGTTTTAAGGAGTATGCTTTGAGAAGTAATAAGTATTTTGAAAAGTGAATCAGTAAAGTAAGAAAAGAAGATAGAATTTCGTTTTTAAGGATTATACTTTGAGAAGTAATAAATATTTATAAAAGTGAAGAAGTAAAGTAAGAAAAGAAGATAGAATTTCAGTTTTAAGGAGTATGCTTTGAGAAGTAATAAGTATTTAGAAAAGTGAATAAGTAAAGTAAGAAAAGAAGATAGAATTTCAGTTTTAAGGAGTATGCTTTATAAGTAATAAGTATTTTGAAAAGTGAAGAAGTAAAGTAGGAAAAGAAGATAGAGTTTCAGTTTTAAGGAGTATACTTTGAGAAGTAATAAATATTTATAAAAGTGAAGAAGTAAAGTAAGAAAAGAAGATAGAATTTCAGTTTTAAGGAGTATGCTTTGAGAAGTAAAAAGTATTTATAAAATTGAAGAAGTAAAGTAGGAAAAGAAGATAGAATTTCAGTTTTAAGGAGTATGCTTTGAGAAGTAAAAAGTATTTAGAAAAGTGAAGAAGTAAAGTAAGAAAAGAAGATAGAGTTTCAGTTTTAAGGAGTATGCTTTGAGAAGTAATAAGTATTTAGAAAAGTGAAGAAGTAAAGTAAGAAAAGAAGATAGAGTTTCAGTTTTAAGGAGTATGCTTTGAGAAGTAATAAATATTTATAAAAGTGAAGAAGTAAAGTAAGAAAAGAAAATCGAATTTCAGTTTTAAGGAGTATACTTTGAGAAGTAATAAATATTTATAAAAGTGAAGAAGTAAAGTAAGAAAAGAAGATAGAGTTTCAGTTTTAAGGAGTATGCTTTGAGAAGTAATAAGTATTTAGAAAAGTGAAGAAGTAAAGTAAGAAAAGAAGATGAATTTCAGTTTTAAGGAGTATGCTTTGAGAAGTAATAAGTATTTAGAAAAGTGAAGAAGTAAAGTAAGAAAAGAAGATAGAGTTTCAGTTTTAAGGAGTATGCTTTGAGAAGTAATAAGTATTTAGAAAAGTGAAGAAGTAAAGTAAGAAAAGAAGATAGAATTTCAGTTTTAAGGAGTATGTTTTATAAGTAATAAGTATTTAGAAAAGTGAAGAAGTAAAGTAAGAAAAGAAAATAGAGTTTCAGTTTTAAGGAGTATGCTTTGAGAAGTAATACGTATTTAGAAAAGTGAAGAAGTAAAGTAAGAAAAGAAGATAGAGTTTCAGTTTTAAGGAGTATGTTTTGAGAAGTAAAAAGTATTTAGAAAAGTGAAGAAGTAAAGTAAGAAAAGAAGATGAATTTCAGTTTTAAGGAGTATGTTTTGAGAAGTAATAAGTATTTATAAAAGTGAAGAAGTAAAGTAGGAAAAGAAAATAGAATTTCAGTTTTAAGGAGTATACTTTGAGAAGTAATAAATATTTATAAAAGTGAAGAAGTAAAGTAAGAAAAGAAGATAGAATTTCAGTTTTAAGGAGTATGCTTTGAGAAGTAATAAGTATTTTGAAAAGTGAATAAGTAAAGTAAGAAAAGAAGATAGAATTTCGTTTTTAAGAGTATGCTTATGGAAGTAATAAGTATTTAGAAAAGTGAATAAGTAAAGTAGGAAAAGAAGATAGAATTTCAGTTTTAAGGAGTATGCTTTATAAGTAATAAGTATTTAGAAAAGTGAATAAGTAAAGTAAGAAAAGAAGATAGAATTTCAGTTTTAAGGAGTATGCTTTATAAGTAATAAGTATTTTGAAAAGTGAAGAAGTAAAGTAGGAAAAGAAGATAGAGTTTCAGTTTTAAGGAGTATGCTTTGAGAAGTAATAAGTATTTAGAAAAGTGAAGAAGTAAAGTAAGAAAAGAAGATAGAATTTCAGTTTTAAGGAGTATGCTTTGAGAAGTAATAAATGTTTAGAAAAGTGAATAAGTAAATTAAGAAAAGAAGATAGAATTTCAGTTTTAAGGAGTATGCTTTGAAATAAAAGTAGTTACAAGTATTTGAAAATTGATAAAGTAAAGTAAGAAAAGAAGATAGAATTTCAGTTTTAAGGAGTATGCTTTGAAATAAAAGTAGTTACAAGTATTTGAAAAGTGATAAAGTAAATAGGAAAAGAAGATAGAATTTCGGTTTTAAGGAGTATGCTTTGAAATAAAAGTAGTTACAAGTATTTGAAAAGTGATAAAGTAAAGTAGGAAAAGAAAATCGAATTTCAGTTTTAAGGAGTATACTTTGAGAAGTAATAAATATTTATAAAAGTGAAGAAGTAAAGTAAGAAAAGAAGATAGAGTTTCAGTTTTAAGGAGTATGCTTTGAGAAGTAATAAGTATTTAGAAAAGTGAAGAAGTAAAGTAAGAAAAGAAGATAGAGTTTCAGTTTTAAGGAGTATGCTTTGAGAAGTAATAAGTATTTAGAAAAGTGAAGAAGTAAAGTAAGAAAAGAAGATAGAGTTTCAGTTTTAAGGAGTATGCTTTGAGAAGTAATAAGTATTTAGAAAAGTGAAGAAGTAAAGTAAGAAAAGAAAATCGAATTTCAGTTTTAAGGAGTATGCTTTGAGAAGTAATACGTATTTAGAAAAGTGAAGAAGTAAGTAAGAAAAGAAGATAGAGTTTCAGTTTTAAGGAGTATGTTTTGAGAAGTAAAAAGTATTTAGAAAAGTGAAGAAGTAAAGTAAGAAAAGAAGATGAATTTCAGTTTTAAGGAGTATGTTTTGAGAAGTAATAAGTATTTATAAAAGTGAAGAAGTAAAGTAGGAAAAGAAAATAGAATTTCAGTTTTAAGGAGTATACTTTGAGAAGTAATAAATATTTATAAAAGTGAAGAAGTAAAGTAAGAAAAGAAGATAGAATTTCAGTTTTAAGGAGTATGCTTTGAGAAGTAATAAGTATTTTGAAAAGTGAATAAGTAAAGTAAGAAAAGAAGATAGAATTTCGTTTTTAAGAGTATGCTTATGGAAGTAATAAGTATTTAGAAAAGTGAATAAGTAAAGTAGGAAAAGAAGATAGAATTTCAGTTTTAAGGAGTATGCTTTATAAGTAATAAGTATTTAGAAAAGTGAATAAGTAAAGTAAGAAAAGAAGATAGAATTTCAGTTTTAAGGAGTATGCTTTATAAGTAATAAGTATTTTGAAAAGTGAAGAAGTAAAGTAGGAAAAGAAGATAGAGTTTCAGTTTTAAGGAGTATGCTTTGAGAAGTAATAAGTATTTAGAAAAGTGAAGAAGTAAAGTAAGAAAAGAAGATAGAATTTCAGTTTTAAGGAGTATGCTTTGAGAAGTAATAAATGTTTAGAAAAGTGAATAAGTAAATTAAGAAAAGAAGATAGAATTTCAGTTTTAAGGAGTATGCTTTGAAATAAAAGTAGTTACAAGTATTTGAAAAGTGATAAAGTAAAGTAAGAAAAGAAGATAGAATTTCAGTTTTAAGGAGTATGCTTTGAAATAAAAGTAGTTACAAGTATTTGAAAAGTGATAAAGTAAATAGGAAAAGAAGATAGAATTTCGGTTTTAAGGAGTATGCTTTGAAATAAAAGTAGTTACAAGTATTTGAAAAGTGATAAAGTAAAGTAGGAAAAGAAAATCGAATTTCAGTTTTAAGGAGTATACTTTGAGAAGTAATAAATATTTATAAAAGTGAAGAAGTAAAGTAAGAAAAGAAGATAGAGTTTCAGTTTTAAGGAGTATGCTTTGAGAAGTAATAAGTATTTAGAAAAGTGAAGAAGTAAAGTAAGAAAAGAAGATAGAGTTTCAGTTTTAAGGAGTATGCTTTGAGAAGTAATAAGTATTTAGAAAAGTGAAGAAGTAAAGTAAGAAAAGAAGATAGAGTTTCAGTTTTAAGGAGTATGCTTTGAGAAGTAATAAGTATTTAGAAAAGTGAAGAAGTAAAGTAAGAAAAGAAAATCGAATTTCAGTTTTAAGGAGTATGCTTTGAGAAGTAATAAGTATTTAGAAAAGTGAAGAAGTAAAGTAGGAAAAGAAAATAGAGTTTCAGTTTTAAGGAGTATGCTTTGAGAAGTAATAAATATTTATAAAAGTGAAGAAGTAAAGTAAGAAAAGAAGATAGAGTTTCAGTTTTAAGGAGTATGTTTTGAGAAGTAATAAGTATTTAGAAAAGTGAAGAAGTAAAGTAAGAAAAGAAGATAGAGTTTCAGTTTTAAGGAGTATGCTTTGAGAAGTAATAAGTATTTAGAAAAGTGAAGAAGTAAAGTAAGAAAAGAAAATCGAATTTCAGTTTTAAGGAGTATACTTTGAGAAGTAATAAGTATTTAGAAAAGTGAAGAAGTAAAGTAAGAAAAGAAAATCGAATTTCAGTTTTAAGGAGTATGCTTTGAGAAGTAATAAGTATTTAGAAAAGTGAAGAAGTAAAGTAGGAAAAGAAAATAGAGTTTCAGTTTTAAGGAGTATGCTTTGAGAAGTAATAAATATTTATAAAAGTGAAGAAGTAAAGTAAGAAAAGAAGATAGAGTTTCAGTTTTAAGGAGTATGTTTTGAGAAGTAATAAGTATTTAGAAAAGTGAAGAAGTAAAGTAAGAAAAGAAGATGAATTTCAGTTTTAAGGAGTATGTTTTGAGAAGTAATAAGTATTTATAAAAGTGAAGAAGTAAAGTAGGAAAAGAAAATAGAATTTCAGTTTTAAGGAGTATACTTTGAGAAGTAATAAATATTTATAAAAGTGAAGAAGTAAAGTAAGAAAAGAAGATAGAATTTCAGTTTTAAGGAGTATGCTTTGAGAAGTAATAAGTATTTTGAAAAGTGAATAAGTAAAGTAAGAAAAGAAGATAGAATTTCGTTTTTAAGAGTATGCTTATGGAAGTAATAAGTATTTAGAAAAGTGAATAAGTAAAGTAGGAAAAGAAGATAGAATTTCAGTTTTAAGGAGTATGCTTTATAAGTAATAAGTATTTAGAAAAGTGAATAAGTAAAGTAAGAAAAGAAGATAGAGTTTCAGTTTTAAGGAGTATGCTTTATAAGTAATAAGTATTTGAAAAGTGAAGAAGTAAAGTAGGAAAAGAAGATAGAGTTTCAGTTTTAAGGAGTATGCTTTGAGAAGTAATAAGTATTTTGAAAAGTGAATAAGTAAAGTAAGAAAAGAAGATAGAATTTCAGTTTTAAGGAGTATGCTTTGAGAAGTAAAAAGTATTTATAAAATTGAAGAAGTAAAGTAGGAAAAGAAGATAGAATTTCAGTTTTAAGGAGTATGCTTTGAGAAGTAATAAGTATTTAGAAAAGTGAAGAAGTAATGTAAGAAAAGAAAATCGAATTTCAGTTTTAAGGAGTATGCTTTGAGAAGTAATAAGTATTTAGAAAAGTGAAGAAGCAAAGTAAGAAAAGAAGATAGAATTTCAGTTTTAAGGAGTATGCTTTGAGAAGTAATAAGTATTTTGAAAAGTGAAGAAGTAAAGTAAGAAAAGAAGATAGAATTTCAGTTTTAAGGAGTATGCTTTGAGAAGTAATAAGTATTTATAAAAGTGAAGAAGTAAAGTAAGAAAAGAAGATAGAGTTTCAGTTTTAAGGAGTATGCTTTGAGAAGTAATAAGTATTTAGAAAAGTGAAGAAGTAAAGTAAGAAAAGAAGATAGAGTTTCAGTTTTAAGGAGTATGCTTTGAGAAGTAATAAGTATTTAGAAAAGTGAAGAAGTAAAGTAAGAAAAGAAAATCGAATTTCAGTTTTAAGGAGTATGCTTTGAGAAGTAATAAGTATTTAGAAAAGTGAAGAAGTAAAGTAGGAAAAGAAAATAGAGTTTCAGTTTTAAGGAGTATGCTTTGAGAAGTAATTGAGTATTTGAAAAGTGAAGAAGTAAAGTAAGAAAAGAAGATAGAGTTTCAGTTTTAAGGAGTATGTTTTGATAAGTAATTAATATTTAGAAAAGTGAAGAAGTAAAGTAAGAAAAGAAGATAGAATTTCAGTTTTAAGGAGTATGCTTTGAGAAGTAATATGTATTTAGAAAAGTGAAGAAGTAAAGTAAGAAAAGAAGATAGAATTTCAGTTTTAAGGAGTATGCTTTGAGAAGTAATTAATATTTAGAAAAGTGAAGAAGTAAAGTAAGAAAGAAGATGGAATTTCAGTTTTAAGGAGTATGCTTTGAGAAGTAATATGTATTTAGAAAAGTGAAGAAGTAAAGTAAGAAAAGAAGATAGAATTTCAGTTTTAAGGAGTATGCTTTGATAAGTAATTAATATTTAGAAAAGTGAAGAAGTAAAGTAAGAAAAGAAGATAGAATTTCAGTTTTAAGGAGTATGCTTTATAAGTAATAAGTATTTAGAAAAGTGAATAAGTAAAGTAAGAAAAGAAGATAGAATTTCAGTTTTAAGGAGTATGCTTTGAGAAG
>CAMPDV010005609.1:0-29138 GCA_946699065.1 Loxodes magnus | reverse complement strand
GTTAACAATGTATGAAAAAAAGTAGTGTAATTTATAAAGTAAAAAAAGCATAGTTTTATAAGTTTTTTGAAGTGAGAATACGAAATTTTAATACCAGAGTGAGTTAACAATGTATGAAAAAAAGTAGTGTAATTTATAAAGTAAAAAAAAGCATAGTTTTTGATATGTTTTGAAGTGAGAATACGAAATTTTAATACCAGAGTGAGTTAACAATGTATGAAAAAAAGTAGTGTAATTTATAAAGTAAAAAAAAGCATAGTTTTATAAGTGTTTTGAAGTGAGAATACGAAATTTTAATACCAGAGTGAGTTAACAATGTATGAAAAAAAGTAGTGTAATTTATAAAGTAAAAAAAGCATAGTTTTATAAGTTTTTTGAAGTGAGAATACGAAATTTTAATACCAGAGTGAGTTAACAATGTATGAAAAAAAGTAGTGTAATTTATAAAGTAAAAAAAAGCATAGTTTTTGATATGTTTTGAAGTGAGAATACGAAATTTTAATACCAGAGTGAGTTAACAATGTATGAAAAAAAGTAGTGTAATTTATAAAGTAAAAAAAGCATAGTTTTATAAGTTTTTTGAAGTGAGAATACGAAATTTTAATACCAGAGTGAGTTAACAATGTATGAAAAAAAGTAGTGTAATTTATAAAGTAAAAAAAAGCATAGTTTTTGATATGTTTTGAAGTGAGAATACGAAATTTTAATACCAGAGTGAGTTAACAATGTATGAAAAAAAGTAGTGTAATTTATAAAGTAAAAAAAAGCATAGTTTTATAAGTGTTTTGAAGTGAGAATACGAAATTTTAATACCAGAGTGAGTTAACAATGTATGAAAAAAAGTAGTGTAATTTATAAAGTAAAAAAAGCATAGTTTTATAAGTTTTTTGAAGTGAGAATACGAAATTTTAATACCAGAGTGAGTTAACAATGTATGAAAAAAAGTAGTGTAATTTATAAAGTAAAAAAAAGCATAGTTTTTGATATGTTTTGAAGTGAGAATACGAAATTTTAATACCAGAGTGAGTTAACAATGTATGAAAAAAAGTAGTGTAATTTATAGAGTAAAAAAAAGCATAGTTTTTGATATTTTTTGAAGTGAGAATACGAAATTTTAATACCAGAGTGAGTTAACAATGTATGAAAAAAAGTAGTGTAATTTATAAAGTAAAAAAAAGCATAGTTTTATAAGTGTTTTGAAGTGAGAATACGAAATTTTAATACCAGAGTGAGTTAACAATGTATGAAAAAAAGTAGTGTAATTTATAAAGTAAAAAAAAGCATAGTTTTATAAGTGTTTTGAAGTGAGAATACGAAATTTTAATACCAGAGTGAGTTAACAATGTATGAAAAAAAGTAGTGTAATTTATAAAGTAAAAAAAAGCATAGTTTTTGATATTTTTTGAAGTGAGAATACGAAATTTTAATACCAGAGTGAGTTAACAATGTATGAAAAAAAGTAGTGTAATTTATAAAGTAAAAAAAAGCATAGTTTTATAAGTTTTTTGAAGTGAGAATACGAAATTTTAATACCAGAGTGAGTTAACAATGTATGAAAAAAAGTAGTGTAATTTATAAAGTAAAAAAAAGCATAGTTTTATAAGTGTTTTGAAGTGAGAATACGAAATTTTAATACCAGAGTGAGTTAACAATGTATGAAAAAAAGTAGTGTAATTTATAAAGTAAAAAAAAGCATAGTTTTATAAGTTTTTTGAAGTGAGAATACGAAATTTTAATACCAGAGTGAGTTAACAATGTATGAAAAAAAGTAGTGTAATTTATAAAGTAAAAAAAAGCATAGTTTTATAAGTGTTTTGAAGTGAGAATACGAAATTTTAATACCAGAGTGAGTTAACAATGTATGAAAAAAAGTAGTGTAATTTATAAAGTAAAAAAAAGCATAGTTTTATAAGTGTTTTGAAGTGAGAATACGAAATTTTAATACCAGAGTGAGTTAACAATGTATGAAAAAAAGTAGTGTAATTTATAAAGTAAAAAAAAGCATAGTTTTTGATATTTTTTGAAGTGAGAATACGAAATTTTAATACCAGAGTGAGTTAACAATGTATGAAAAAAAGTAGTGTAATTTATAAAGTAAAAAAAAGCATAGTTTTTGATATGTTTTGAAGTGAGAATACGAAATTTTAATACCAGAGTGAGTTAACAATGTATGAAAAAAAGTAGTGTAATTTATAAAGTAAAAAAAGCATAGTTTTATAAGTTTTTTGAAGTGAGAATACGAAATTTTAATACCAGAGTGAGTTAACAATGTATGAAAAAAAGTAGTGTAATTTATAAAGTAAAAAAAAGCATAGTTTTTGATATGTTTTGAAGTGAGAATACGAAATTTTAATACCAGAGTGAGTTAACAATGTATGAAAAAAAGTAGTGTAATTTATAAAGTAAAAAAAAGCATAGTTTTATAAGTGTTTTGAAGTGAGAATACGAAATTTTAATACCAGAGTGAGTTAACAATGTATGAAAAAAAGTAGTGTAATTTATAAAGTAAAAAAAGCATAGTTTTATAAGTTTTTTGAAGTGAGAATACGAAATTTTAATACCAGAGTGAGTTAACAATGTATGAAAAAAAGTAGTGTAATTTATAAAGTAAAAAAAAGCATAGTTTTATAAGTTTTTTGAAGTGAGAATACGAAATTTTAATACCAGAGTGAGTTAACAATGTATGAAAAAAAGTAGTGTAATTTATAAAGTAAAAAAAAGCATAGTTTTATAAGTGTTTTGAAGTGAGAATACGAAATTTTAATACCAGAGTGAGTTAACAATGTATGAAAAAAAGTAGTGTAATTTATAAAGTAAAAAAAAGCATAGTTTTATAAGTTTTTTGAAGTGAGAATACGAAATTTTAATACCAGAGTGAGTTAACAATGTATGAAAAAAAGTAGTGTAATTTATAAAGTAAAAAAAAGCATAGTTTTATAAGTGTTTTGAAGTGAGAATACGAAATTTTAATACCAGAGTGAGTTAACAATGTATGAAAAAAAGTAGTGTAATTTATAAAGTAAAAAAAAGCATAGTTTTATAAGTTTTTTGAAGTGAGAATACGAAATTTTAATACCAGAGTGAGTTAACAATGTATGAAAAAAAGTAGTGTAATTTATAAAGTAAAAAAAAGCATAGTTTTATAAGTGTTTTGAAGTGAGAATACGAAATTTTAATACCAGAGTGAGTTAACAATGTATGAAAAAAAGTAGTGTAATTTATAAAGTAAAAAAAAGCATAGTTTTATAAGTGTTTTGAAGTGAGAATACGAAATTTTAATACCAGAGTGAGTTAACAATGTATGAAAAAAAGTAGTGTAATTTATAAAGTAAAAAAAAGCATAGTTTTTGATATTTTTTGAAGTGAGAATACGAAATTTTAATACCAGAGTGAGTTAACAATGTATGAAAAAAAGTAGTGTAATTTATAAAGTAAAAAAAAGCATAGTTTTTGATATGTTTTGAAGTGAGAATACGAAATTTTAATACCAGAGTGAGTTAACAATGTATGAAAAAAAGTAGTGTAATTTATAAAGTAAAAAAAGCATAGTTTTATAAGTTTTTTGAAGTGAGAATACGAAATTTTAATACCAGAGTGAGTTAACAATGTATGAAAAAAAGTAGTGTAATTTATAAAGTAAAAAAAAGCATAGTTTTTGATATGTTTTGAAGTGAGAATACGAAATTTTAATACCAGAGTGAGTTAACAATGTATGAAAAAAAGTAGTGTAATTTATAAAGTAAAAAAAAGCATAGTTTTATAAGTGTTTTGAAGTGAGAATACGAAATTTTAATACCAGAGTGAGTTAACAATGTATGAAAAAAAGTAGTGTAATTTATAAAGTAAAAAAAGCATAGTTTTATAAGTTTTTTGAAGTGAGAATACGAAATTTTAATACCAGAGTGAGTTAACAATGTATGAAAAAAAGTAGTGTAATTTATAAAGTAAAAAAAAGCATAGTTTTTGATATGTTTTGAAGTGAGAATACGAAATTTTAATACCAGAGTGAGTTAACAATGTATGAAAAAAAGTAGTGTAATTTATAAAGTAAAAAAAAGCATAGTTTTATAAGTGTTTTGAAGTGAGAATACGAAATTTTAATACCAGAGTGAGTTAACAATGTATGAAAAAAAGTAGTGTAATTTATAAAGTAAAAAAAAGCATAGTTTTATAAGTGTTTTGAAGTGAGAATACGAAATTTTAATACCAGAGTGAGTTAACAATGTATGAAAAAAAGTAGTGTAATTTATAAAGTAAAAAAAAGCATAGTTTTATAAGTGTTTTGAAGTGAGAATACGAAATTTTAATACCAGAGTGAGTTAACAATGTATGAAAAAAAGTAGTGTAATTTATAAAGTAAAAAAAAGCATAGTTTTTGATATTTTTTGAAGTGAGAATACGAAATTTTAATACCAGAGTGAGTTAACAATGTATGAAAAAAAGTAGTGTAATTTATAAAGTAAAAAAAAGCATAGTTTTATAAGTGTTTTGAAGTGAGAATACGAAATTTTAATACCAGAGTGAGTTAACAATGTATGAAAAAAAGTAGTGTAATTTATAAAGTAAAAAAAAGCATAGTTTTATAAGTGTTTTGAAGTGAGAATACGAAATTTTAATACCAGAGTGAGTTAACAATGTATGAAAAAAAGTAGTGTAATTTATAAAGTAAAAAAAAGCATAGTTTTATAAGTTTTTTGAAGTGAGAATACGAAATTTTAATACCAGAGTGAGTTAACAATGTATGAAAAAAAGTAGTGTAATTTATAAAGTAAAAAAAAGCATAGTTTTATAAGTGTTTTGAAGTGAGAATACGAAATTTTAATACCAGAGTGAGTTAACAATGTATGAAAAAAAGTAGTGTAATTTATAAAGTAAAAAAAAGCATAGTTTTATAAGTGTTTTGAAGTGAGAATACGAAATTTTAATACCAGAGTGAGTTAACAATGTATGAAAAAAAGTAGTGTAATTTATAAAGTAAAAAAAAGCATAGTTTTTGATATTTTTTGAAGTGAGAATACGAAATTTTAATACCAGAGTGAGTTAACAATGTATGAAAAAAAGTAGTGTAATTTATAAAGTAAAAAAAAGCATAGTTTTTGATATGTTTTGAAGTGAGAATACGAAATTTTAATACCAGAGTGAGTTAACAATGTATGAAAAAAAGTAGTGTAATTTATAAAGTAAAAAAAGCATAGTTTTATAAGTTTTTTGAAGTGAGAATACGAAATTTTAATACCAGAGTGAGTTAACAATGTATGAAAAAAAGTAGTGTAATTTATAAAGTAAAAAAAAGCATAGTTTTTGATATGTTTTGAAGTGAGAATACGAAATTTTAATACCAGAGTGAGTTAACAATGTATGAAAAAAAGTAGTGTAATTTATAAAGTAAAAAAAAGCATAGTTTTATAAGTGTTTTGAAGTGAGAATACGAAATTTTAATACCAGAGTGAGTTAACAATGTATGAAAAAAAGTAGTGTAATTTATAAAGTAAAAAAAGCATAGTTTTATAAGTTTTTTGAAGTGAGAATACGAAATTTTAATACCAGAGTGAGTTAACAATGTATGAAAAAAAGTAGTGTAATTTATAAAGTAAAAAAAAGCATAGTTTTTGATATGTTTTGAAGTGAGAATACGAAATTTTAATACCAGAGTGAGTTAACAATGTATGAAAAAAAGTAGTGTAATTTATAAAGTAAAAAAAGCATAGTTTTATAAGTTTTTTGAAGTGAGAATACGAAATTTTAATACCAGAGTGAGTTAACAATGTATGAAAAAAAGTAGTGTAATTTATAAAGTAAAAAAAAGCATAGTTTTTGATATGTTTTGAAGTGAGAATACGAAATTTTAATACCAGAGTGAGTTAACAATGTATGAAAAAAAGTAGTGTAATTTATAAAGTAAAAAAAAGCATAGTTTTATAAGTGTTTTGAAGTGAGAATACGAAATTTTAATACCAGAGTGAGTTAACAATGTATGAAAAAAAGTAGTGTAATTTATAAAGTAAAAAAAAGCATAGTTTTATAAGTGTTTTGAAGTGAGAATACGAAATTTTAATACCAGAGTGAGTTAACAATGTATGAAAAAAAGTAGTGTAATTTATAAAGTAAAAAAAAGCATAGTTTTATAAGTGTTTTGAAGTGAGAATACGAAATTTTAATACCAGAGTGAGTTAACAATGTATGAAAAAAAGTAGTGTAATTTATAAAGTAAAAAAAAGCATAGTTTTTGATATTTTTTGAAGTGAGAATACGAAATTTTAATACCAGAGTGAGTTAACAATGTATGAAAAAAAGTAGTGTAATTTATAGAGTAAAAAAAAGCATAGTTTTATAAGTGTTTTGAAGTGAGAATACGAAATTTTAATACCAGAGTGAGTTAACAATGTATGAAAAAAAGTAGTGTAATTTATAAAGTAAAAAAAAGCATAGTTTTATAAGTGTTTTGAAGTGAGAATACGAAATTTTAATACCAGAGTGAGTTAACAATGTATGAAAAAAAGTAGTGTAATTTATAAAGTAAAAAAAAGCATAGTTTTATAAGTGTTTTGAAGTGAGAATACGAAATTTTAATACCAGAGTGAGTTAACAATGTATGAAAAAAAGTAGTGTAATTTATAAAGTAAAAAAAAGCATAATTTTATAAGTGTTTTGAAGTGAGAATACGAAATTTTAATACCAGAGTGAGTTAACAATGTATGAAAAAAAGTAGTGTAATTTATAAAGTAAAAAAAAGCATAGTTTTATAAGTGTTTTGAAGTGAGAATACGAAATTTTAATACCAGAGTGAGTTAACAATGTATGAAAAAAAGTAGTGTAATTTATAAAGTAAAAAAAAGCATAGTTTTATAAGTGTTTTGAAGTGAGAATACGAAATTTTAATACCAGAGTGAGTTAACAATGTATGAAAAAAAGTAGTGTAATTTATAAAGTAAAAAAAAGCATAGTTTTTGATATTTTTTGAAGTGAGAATACGAAATTTTAATACCAGAGTGAGTTAACAATGTATGAAAAAAAGTAGTGTAATTTATAAAGTAAAAAAAAACATTGTTTTATAGATGTTTTGAAGTGAGAATACGAAATTTTAATACCAGAGTGAGTTAACAATGTATGAAAAATAGTTGTGTAATTTTTAAAGTAAAAAAAAGCATAGTTTTTGATATGTTTTGAAGTGAGCATACGAAATTTTAATACCAGAGTGAGTTAACAATGTATGAAAAAAAGTAGTGTAATTTATAAAGTAAAAAAAAGCATAGTTTTATAAGTGTTTTGAAGTGAGAATACGAAATTTTAATACCAGAGTGAGTTAACAATGTATGAAAAAAAGTAGTGTAATTTATAAAGTAAAAAAAAGCATAGTTTTATAAGTGTTTTGAAGTGAGAATACGAAATTTTAATACCAGAGTGAGTTAACAATGTATGAAAAAAAGTAGTGTAATTTATAAAGTAAAAAAAAGCATAGTTTTTGATATTTTTTGAAGTGAGAATACGAAATTTTAATACCAGAGTGAGTTAACAATGTATGAAAAAAAGTAGTGTAATTTATAAAGTAAAAAAAAGCATAGTTTTATAAGTGTTTTGAAGTGAGAATACGAAATTTTAATACCAGAGTGAGTTAACAATGTATGAAAAAAAGTAGTGTAATTTATAAAGTAAAAAAAAGCATAGTTTTATAAGTGTTTTGAAGTGAGAATACGAAATTTTAATACCAGAGTGAGTTAACAATGTATGAAAAAAAGTAGTGTAATTTATAAAGTAAAAAAAAGCATAGTTTTATAAGTGTTTTGAAGTGAGAATACGAAATTTTAATACCAGAGTGAGTTAACAATGTATGAAAAAAAGTAGTGTAATTTATAAAGTAAAAAAAAGCATAGTTTTATAAGTGTTTTGAAGTGAGAATACGAAATTTTAATACCAGAGTGAGTTAACAATGTATGAAAAAAAGTAGTGTAATTTATAAAGTAAAAAAAAGCATAGTTTTATAAGTGTTTTGAAGTGAGAATACGAAATTTTAATACCAGAGTGAGTTAACAATGTATGAAAAAAAGTAGTGTAATTTATAAAGTAAAAAAAAGCACAGTTTTTGATATTTTTTGAAGTGAGAATACGAAATTTTAATACCAGAGTGAGTTAACAATGTATGAAAAAAAGTAGTGTAATTTATAAAGTAAAAAAAAGCATAGTTTTATAAGTGTTTTGAAGTGAGAATACGAAATTTTAATACCAGAGTGAGTTAACAATGTATGAAAAAAAGTAGTGTAATTTATAGAGTAAAAAAAAGCATAGTTTTATAAGTGTTTTGAAGTGAGAATACGAAATTTTAATACCAGAGTGAGTTAACAATGTATGAAAAAAAGTAGTGTAATTTATAGAGTAAAAAAAAGCATAGTTTTTGATATTTTGAGAAGTGAGAATACGAAATTTTAATACCAGAGTGAGTTAACAATGTATGAAAAAAAGTAGTGTAATTTATAAAGTAAAAAAAAGCATAGTTTTATAAGTGTTTTGAAGTGAGAATACGAAATTTTAATACCAGAGTGAGTTAACAATGTATGAAAAAAAGTAGTGTAATTTATAAAGTAAAAAAAAGCATAGTTTTATAAGTGTTTTGAAGTGAGAATACGAAATTTTAATACCAGAGTGAGTTAACAATGTATGAAAAAAAGTAGTGTAATTTATAAAGTAAAAAAAAGCATAGTTTTATAAGTGTTTTGAAGTGAGAATACGAAATTTTAATACCAGAGTGAGTTAACAATGTATGAAAAAAAGTAGTGTAATTTATAAAGTAAAAAAAAGCATAGTTTTATAAGTGTTTTGAAGTGAGAATACGAAATTTTAATACCAGAGTGAGTTAACAATGTATGAAAAAAAGTAGTGTAATTTATAAAGTAAAAAAAAGCATAGTTTTATAAGTGTTTTGAAGTGAGAATACGAAATTTTAATACCAGAGTGAGTTAACAATGTATGAAAAAAAGTAGTGTAATTTATAAAGTAAAAAAAAGCATAGTTTTTGATATGTTTTGAAGTGAGCATACGAAATTTTAATACCAGAGTGAGTTAACAATGTATGAAAAAAAGTAGTGTAATTTATAAAGTAAAAAAAAGCATAGTTTTATAAGTGTTTTGAAGTGAGAATACGAAATTTTAATACCAGAGTGAGTTAACAATGTATGAAAAAAAGTAGTGTAATTTATAAAGTAAAAAAAAGCATAGTTTTTGATATTTTTTGAAGTGAGAATACGAAATTTTAATACCAGAGTGAGTTAACAATGTATGAAAAAAAGTAGTGTAATTTATAAAGTAAAAAAAAACATTGTTTTATAGATGTTTTGAAGTGAGAATACGAAATTTTAATACCAGAGTGAGTTAACAATGTATGAAAAATAGTTGTGTAATTTTTAAAGTAAAAAAAAGCATAGTTTTTGATATTTTGAGAAGTGAGAATACGAAATTTTAATACCAGAGTGAGTTAACAATGTATGAAAAAAAGTTGTGTAATTTTTAAAGTAAAAAAAAGCATAGTTTTATAAGTGTTTTGAAGTGAGAATACGAAATTTTAATACCAGAGTGAGTTAACAATGTATGAAAAAAAGTAGTGTAATTTATAAAGTAAAAAAAAGCATAGTTTTATAAGTGTTTTGAAGTGAGAATACGAAATTTTAATACCAGAGTGAGTTAACAATGTATGAAAAAAAGTAGTGTAATTTATAAAGTAAAAAAAAGCATAGTTTTATAAGTGTTTTGAAGTGAGAATACGAAATTTTAATACCAGAGTGAGTTAACAATGTATGAAAAAAAGTAGTGTAATTTATAAAGTAAAAAAAAGCATAGTTTTATAAGTGTTTTGAAGTGAGAATACGAAATTTTAATACCAGAGTGAGTTAACAATGTATGAAAAAAAGTAGTGTAATTTATAAAGTAAAAAAAAGCATAGTTTTATAAGTGTTTTGAAGTGAGAATACGAAATTTTAATACCAGAGTGAGTTAACAATGTATGAAAAAAAGTAGTGTAATTTATAAAGTAAAAAAAAGCATAGTTTTATAAGTGTTTTGAAGTGAGAATACGAAATTTTAATACCAGAGTGAGTTAACAATGTATGAAAAAAAGTAGTGTAATTTATAAAGTAAAAAAAAGCATAGTTTTATAAGTGTTTTGAAGTGAGAATACGAAATTTTAATACCAGAGTGAGTTAACAATGTATGAAAAAAAGTAGTGTAATTTATAAAGTAAAAAAAAGCATAGTTTTTGATATGTTTTGAAGTGAGCATACGAAATTTTAATACCAGAGTGAGTTAACAATGTATGAAAAAAAGTAGTGTAATTTATAGAGTAAAAAAAAGCATAGTTTTATAAGTGTTTTGAAGTGAGAATACGAAATTTTAATACCAGAGTGAGTTAACAATGTATGAAAAAAAGTTGTGTAATTTTTAAAGTAAAAAAAAGCATAGTTTTATAAGTGTTTTGAAGTGAGAATACGAAATTTTAATACCAGAGTGAGTTAACAATGTATGAAAAAAAGTAGTGTAATTTATAAAGTAAAAAAAAGCATAGTTTTATAAGTGTTTTGAAGTGAGAATACGAAATTTTAATACCAGAGTGAGTTAACAATGTATGAAAAAAAGTAGTGTAATTTATAGAGTAAAAAAAAGCATAGTTTTATAAGTGTTTTGAAGTGAGAATACGAAATTTTAATACCAGAGTGAGTTAACAATGTATGAAAAAAAGTAGTGTAATTTATAAAGTAAAAAAAAGCATAGTTTTATAAGTGTTTTGAAGTGAGAATACGAAATTTTAATACCAGAGTGAGTTAACAATGTATGAAAAAAAGTTGTGTAATTTTTAAAGTAAAAAAAAGCATAGTTTTATAAGTGTTTTGAAGTGAGAATACGAAATTTTAATACCAGAGTGAGTTAACAATGTATGAAAAAAAGTAGTGTAATTTATAAAGTAAAAAAAAGCATAGTTTTATAAGTGTTTTGAAGTGAGAATACGAAATTTTAATACCAGAGTGAGTTAACAATGTATGAAAAAAAGTAGTGTAATTTATAAAGTAAAAAAAAGCATAGTTTTTGATATGTTTTGAAGTGAGAATACGAAATTTTAATACCAGAGTGAGTTAACAATGTATGAAAAAAAGTAGTGTAATTTATAAAGTAAAAAAAAGCATAGTTTTATAAGTGTTTTGAAGTGAGAATACGAAATTTTAATACCAGAGTGAGTTAACAATGTATGAAAAAAAGTAGTGTAATTTATAGAGTAAAAAAAAGCATAGTTTTATAAGTGTTTTGAAGTGAGAATACGAAATTTTAATACCAGAGTGAGTTAACAATGTATGAAAAAAAGTAGTGTAATTTATAAAGTAAAAAAAAGCATAGTTTTATAAGTGTTTTGAAGTGAGAATACGAAATTTTAATACCAGAGTGAGTTAACAATGTATGAAAAAAAGTAGTGTAATTTATAAAGTAAAAAAAAGCATAGTTTTTGATATGTTTTGAAGTGAGCATACGAAATTTTAATACCAGAGTGAGTTAACAATGTATGAAAAAAAGTAGTGTAATTTATAGAGTAAAAAAAAGCATAGTTTTATAAGTGTTTTGAAGTGAGAATACGAAATTTTAATACCAGAGTGAGTTAACAATGTATGAAAAAAAGTAGTGTAATTTATAAAGTAAAAAAAAGCATAGTTTTTGATATTTTTTGAAGTGAGAATACGAAATTTTAATACCAGAGTGAGTTAACAATGTATGAAAAAAAGTAGTGTAATTTATAGAGTAAAAAAAAGCATAGTTTTATAAGTGTTTTGAAGTGAGAATACGAAATTTTAATACCAGAGTGAGTTAACAATGTATGAAAAAAAGTAGTGTAATTTATAAAGTAAAAAAAAGCATAGTTTTATAAGTGTTTTGAAGTGAGAATACGAAATTTTAATACCAGAGTGAGTTAACAATGTATGAAAAAAAGTAGTGTAATTTATAAAGTAAAAAAAAGCATAGTTTTATAAGTGTTTTGAAGTGAGAATACGAAATTTTAATACCAGAGTGAGTTAACAATGTATGAAAAAAAGTAGTGTAATTTATAAAGTAAAAAAAAGCATAGTTTTATAAGTGTTTTGAAGTGAGAATACGAAATTTTAATACCAGAGTGAGTTAACAATGTATGAAAAAAAGTAGTGTAATTTATAAAGTAAAAAAAAGCATTAGTTTTATAAGTGTTTTGAAGTGAGAATACGAAATTTTAATACCAGAGTGAGTTAACAATGTATGAAAAAAAGTAGTGTAATTTATAGAGTAAAAAAAAGCATAGTTTTATAAGTGTTTTGAAGTGAGAATACGAAATTTTAATACCAGAGTGAGTTAACAATGTATGAAAAAAAGTAGTGTAATTTATAAAGTAAAAAAAAGCATAGTTTTATAAGTGTTTTGAAGTGAGAATACGAAATTTTAATACCAGAGTGAGTTAACAATGTATGAAAAAAAGTAGTGTAATTTATAAAGTAAAAAAAAGCATAGTTTTATAAGTGTTTTGAAGTGAGAATACGAAATTTTAATACCAGAGTGAGTTAACAATGTATGAAAAAAAGTAGTGTAATTTATAAAGTAAAAAAAAGCATAGTTTTATAAGTGTTTTGAAGTGAGAATACGAAATTTTAATACCAGAGTGAGTTAACAATGTATGAAAAAAAGTAGTGTAATTTATAAAGTAAAAAAAAGCATAGTTTTATAAGTGTTTTGAAGTGAGAATACGAAATTTTAATACCAGAGTGAGTTAACAATGTATGAAAAAAAGTTGTGTAATTTATAAAGTAAAAAAAAGCATAGTTTTATAAGTGTTTTGAAGTGAGAATACGAAATTTTAATACCAGAGTGAGTTAACAATGTATGAAAAAAAGTAGTGTAATTTATAAAGTAAAAAAAAGCATAGTTTTATAAGTGTTTTGAAGTGAGAATACGAAATTTTAATACCAGAGTGAGTTAACAATGTATGAAAAAAAGTTGTGTAATTTTTAAAGTAAAAAAAAGCATAGTTTTATAAGTGTTTTGAAGTGAGAATACGAAATTTTAATACCAGAGTGAGTTAACAATGTATGAAAAAAAGTAGTGTAATTTATAAAGTAAAAAAAAGCATAGTTTTATAAGTGTTTTGAAGTGAGAATACGAAATTTTAATACCAGAGTGAGTTAACAATGTATGAAAAAAAGTAGTGTAATTTATAAAGTAAAAAAAAGCATAGTTTTATAAGTGTTTTGAAGTGAGAATACGAAATTTTAATACCAGAGTGAGTTAACAATGTATGAAAAAAAGTAGTGTAATTTATAAAGTAAAAAAAAGCATAGTTTTATAAGTGTTTTGAAGTGAGAATACGAAATTTTAATACCAGAGTGAGTTAACAATGTATGAAAAAAAGTAGTGTAATTTATAAAGTAAAAAAAAGCATTAGTTTTATAAGTGTTTTGAAGTGAGAATACGAAATTTTAATACCAGAGTGAGTTAACAATGTATGAAAAAAAGTAGTGTAATTTATAAAGTAAAAAAAAGCATAGTTTTATAAGTGTTTTGAAGTGAGCATACGAAATTTTAATACCAGAGTGAGTTAACAATGTATGAAAAAAAGTAGTGTAATTTATAGAGTAAAAAAAAGCATAGTTTTATAAGTGTTTTGAAGTGAGAATACGAAATTTTAATACCAGAGTGAGTTAACAATGTATGAAAAAAAGTAGTGTAATTTATAAAGTAAAAAAAAGCATAGTTTTTGATATTTTTTGAAGTGAGAATACGAAATTTTAATACCAGAGTGAGTTAACAATGTATGAAAAAAAGTAGTGTAATTTATAAAGTAAAAAAAAGCATAGTTTTATAAGTGTTTTGAAGTGAGAATACGAAATTTTAATACCAGAGTGAGTTAACAATGTATGAAAAAAAGTAGTGTAATTTATAAAGTAAAAAAAAGCATTAGTTTTATAAGTGTTTTGAAGTGAGAATACGAAATTTTAATACCAGAGTGAGTTAACAATGTATGAAAAAAAGTAGTGTAATTTATAGAGTAAAAAAAAGCATAGTTTTATAAGTGTTTTGAAGTGAGAATACGAAATTTTAATACCAGAGTGAGTTAACAATGTATGAAAAAAAGTAGTGTAATTTATAAAGTAAAAAAAAGCATAGTTTTATAAGTGTTTTGAAGTGAGAATACGAAATTTTAATACCAGAGTGAGTTAACAATGTATGAAAAAAAGTAGTGTAATTTATAAAGTAAAAAAAAGCATAGTTTTATAAGTGTTTTGAAGTGAGAATACGAAATTTTAATACCAGAGTGAGTTAACAATGTATGAAAAAAAGTAGTGTAATTTATAAAGTAAAAAAAAGCATAGTTTTATAAGTGTTTTGAAGTGAGAATACGAAATTTTAATACCAGAGTGAGTTAACAATGTATGAAAAAAAGTAGTGTAATTTATAAAGTAAAAAAAAGCATAGTTTTATAAGTGTTTTGAAGTGAGAATACGAAATTTTAATACCAGAGTGAGTTAACAATGTATGAAAAAAAGTAGTGTAATTTATAAAGTAAAAAAAAGCATAGTTTTATAAGTGTTTTGAAGTGAGAATACGAAATTTTAATACCAGAGTGAGTTAACAATGTATGAAAAAAAGTAGTGTAATTTATAAAGTAAAAAAAAGCATAGTTTTATAAGTGTTTTGAAGTGAGCATACGAAATTTTAATACCAGAGTGAGTTAACAATGTATGAAAAAAAGTAGTGTAATTTATAGAGTAAAAAAAAGCATAGTTTTTGATATGTTTTGAAGTGAGAATACGAAATTTTAATACCAGAGTGAGTTAACAATGTATGAAAAAAAGTAGTGTAATTTATAAAGTAAAAAAAAGCATAGTTTTTGATATGTTTTGAAGTGAGAATACGAAATTTTAATACCAGAGTGAGTTAACAATGTATGAAAAAAAGTAGTGTAATTTATAAAGTAAAAAAAAGCATAGTTTTATAAGTGTTTTGAAGTGAGAATACGAAATTTTAATACCAGAGTGAGTTAACAATGTATGAAAAAAAGTAGTGTAATTTATAGAGTAAAAAAAAGCATAGTTTTATAAGTGTTTTGAAGTGAGAATACGAAATTTTAATACCAGAGTGAGTTAACAATGTATGAAAAAAAGTAGTGTAATTTATAAAGTAAAAAAAAGCATAGTTTTATAAGTGTTTTGAAGTGAGAATACGAAATTTTAATACCAGAGTGAGTTAACAATGTATGAAAAAAAGTAGTGTAATTTATAAAGTAAAAAAAAGCATAGTTTTTGATATGTTTTGAAGTGAGCATACGAAATTTTAATACCAGAGTGAGTTAACAATGTATGAAAAAAAGTAGTGTAATTTATAGAGTAAAAAAAAGCATAGTTTTTGATATGTTTTGAAGTGAGAATACGAAATTTTAATACCAGAGTGAGTTAACAATGTATGAAAAAAAGTAGTGTAATTTATAAAGTAAAAAAAAGCATAGTTTTTGATATTTTTTGAAGTGAGAATACGAAATTTTAATACCAGAGTGAGTTAACAATGTATGAAAAAAAGTAGTGTAATTTATAAAGTAAAAAAAAGCATAGTTTTATAAGTGTTTTGAAGTGAGAATACGAAATTTTAATACCAGAGTGAGTTAACAATGTATGAAAAAAAGTAGTGTAATTTATAAAGTAAAAAAAAGCATAGTTTTATAAGTGTTTTGAAGTGAGAATACGAAATTTTAATACCAGAGTGAGTTAACAATGTATGAAAAAAAGTAGTGTAATTTATAAAGTAAAAAAAAGCATAGTTTTATAAGTGTTTTTAAGTGAGAATACGAAATTTTAATACCAGAGTGAGTTAACAATGTATGAAAAAAAGTAGTGTAATTTATAAAGTAAAAAAAAGCATAGTTTTTGATATTTTTTGAAGTGAGAATACGAAATTTTAATACCAGAGTGAGTTAACAATGTATGAAAAAAAGTAGTGTAATTTATAAAGTAAAAAAAAGCATAGTTTTATAAGTGTTTTGAAGTGAGAATACGAAATTTTAATACCAGAGTGAGTTAACAATGTATGAAAAAAAGTAGTGTAATTTATAGAGTAAAAAAAAGCATAGTTTTATAAGTGTTTTGAAGTGAGAATACGAAATTTTAATACCAGAGTGAGTTAACAATGTATGAAAAAAAGTAGTGTAATTTATAAAGTAAAAAAAAGCATAGTTTTTGATATTTTTTGAAGTGAGAATACGAAATTTTAATACCAGAGTGAGTTAACAATGTATGAAAAAAAGTAGTGTAATTTATAAAGTAAAAAAAAGCATAGTTTTATAAGTGTTTTGAAGTGAGAATACGAAATTTTAATACCAGAGTGAGTTAACAATGTATGAAAAAAAGTAGTGTAATTTATAAAGTAAAAAAAAGCATAGTTTTATAAGTGTTTTGAAGTGAGAATACGAAATTTTAATACCAGAGTGAGTTAACAATGTATGAAAAAAAGTAGTGTAATTTATAAAGTAAAAAAAAGCATAGTTTTATAAGTGTTTTGAAGTGAGAATACGAAATTTTAATACCAGAGTGAGTTAACAATGTATGAAAAAAAGTAGTGTAATTTATAAAGTAAAAAAAAGCATAGTTTTATAAGTGTTTTGAAGTGAGAATACGAAATTTTAATACCAGAGTGAGTTAACAATGTATGAAAAAAAGTAGTGTAATTTATAAAGTAAAAAAAAGCATAGTTTTATAAGTGTTTTGAAGTGAGAATACGAAATTTTAATACCAGAGTGAGTTAACAATGTATGAAAAAAAGTAGTGTAATTTATAAAGTAAAAAAAAGCATAGTTTTATAAGTGTTTTGAAGTGAGAATACGAAATTTTAATACCAGAGTGAGTTAACAATGTATGAAAAAAAGTAGTGTAATTTATAAAGTAAAAAAAAGCATAGTTTTATAAGTGTTTTGAAGTGAGAATACGAAATTTTAATACCAGAGTGAGTTAACAATGTATGAAAAAAAGTAGTGTAATTTATAAAGTAAAAAAAAGCATTAGTTTTATAAGTGTTTTGAAGTGAGAATACGAAATTTTAATACCAGAGTGAGTTAACAATGTATGAAAAAAAGTAGTGTAATTTATAAAGTAAAAAAAAGCATAGTTTTATAAGTGTTTTGAAGTGAGAATACGAAATTTTAATACCAGAGTGAGTTAACAATGTATGAAAAAAAGTAGTGTAATTTATAGAGTAAAAAAAAGCATAGTTTTATAAGTGTTTTGAAGTGAGAATACGAAATTTTAATACCAGAGTGAGTTAACAATGTATGAAAAAAAGTAGTGTAATTTATAAAGTAAAAAAAAGCATAGTTTTATAAGTGTTTTGAAGTGAGAATACGAAATTTTAATACCAGAGTGAGTTAACAATGTATGAAAAAAAGTAGTGTAATTTATAGAGTAAAAAAAAGCATAGTTTTATAAGTGTTTTGAAGTGAGAATACGAAATTTTAATACCAGAGTGAGTTAACAATGTATGAAAAAAAGTAGTGTAATTTATAAAGTAAAAAAAGCATAGTTTTATAAGTGTTTTGAAGTGAGAATACGAAATTTTAATACCAGAGTGAGTTAACAATGTATGAAAAAAAGTAGTGTAATTTATAAAGTAAAAAAAAGCATAGTTTTATAAGTGTTTTGAAGTGAGAATACGAAATTTTAATACCAGAGTGAGTTAACAATGTATGAAAAAAAGTAGTGTAATTTATAAAGTAAAAAAAAGCATAGTTTTTGATATGTTTTGAAGTGAGAATACGAAATTTTAATACCAGAGTGAGTTAACAATGTATGAAAAAAAGTAGTGTAATTTATAGAGTAAAAAAAAGCATAGTTTTTGATATGTTTTGAAGTGAGAATACGAAATTTTAATACCAGAGTGAGTTAACAATGTATGAAAAAAAGTAGTGTAATTTATAAAGTAAAAAAAAGCATAGTTTTTGATATGTTTTGAAGTGAGAATACGAAATTTTAATACCAGAGTGAGTTAACAATGTATGAAAAAAAGTAGTGTAATTTATAAAGTAAAAAAAAGCATAGTTTTATAAGTGTTTTGAAGTGAGAATACGAAATTTTAATACCAGAGTGAGTTAACAATGTATGAAAAAAAGTAGTGTAATTTATAAAGTAAAAAAAAGCATAGTTTTATAAGTGTTTTGAAGTGAGAATACGAAATTTTAATACCAGAGTGAGTTAACAATGTATGAAAAAAAGTAGTGTAATTTATAAAGTAAAAAAAAGCATAGTTTTATAAGTGTTTTGAAGTGAGAATACGAAATTTTAATACCAGAGTGAGTTAACAATGTATGAAAAAAAGTAGTGTAATTTATAAAGTAAAAAAAAGCATAGTTTTATAAGTGTTTTGAAGTGAGAATACGAAATTTTAATACCAGAGTGAGTTAACAATGTATGAAAAAAAGTAGTGTAATTTATAAAGTAAAAAAAAGCATAGTTTTTGATATTTTTTGAAGTGAGAATACGAAATTTTAATACCAGAGTGAGTTAACAATGTATGAAAAAAAGTAGTGTAATTTATAAAGTAAAAAAAAGCATAGTTTTATAAGTGTTTTGAAGTGAGAATACGAAATTTTAATACCAGAGTGAGTTAACAATGTATGAAAAAAAGTAGTGTAATTTATAAAGTAAAAAAAAGCATAGTTTTATAAGTGTTTTGAAGTGAGAATACGAAATTTTAATACCAGAGTGAGTTAACAATGTATGAAAAAAAGTAGTGTAATTTATAGAGTAAAAAAAAGCATAGTTTTATAAGTGTTTTGAAGTGAGAATACGAAATTTTAATACCAGAGTGAGTTAACAATGTATGAAAAAAAGTAGTGTAATTTATAAAGTAAAAAAAAGCATAGTTTTATAAGTGTTTTGAAGTGAGAATACGAAATTTTAATACCAGAGTGAGTTAACAATGTATGAAAAAAAGTAGTGTAATTTATAAAGTAAAAAAAAGCATAGTTTTTGATATGTTTTGAAGTGAGCATACGAAATTTTAATACCAGAGTGAGTTAACAATGTATGAAAAAAAGTAGTGTAATTTATAGAGTAAAAAAAAGCATAGTTTTATAAGTGTTTTGAAGTGAGAATACGAAATTTTAATACCAGAGTGAGTTAACAATGTATGAAAAAAAGTAGTGTAATTTATAAAGTAAAAAAAAGCATAGTTTTTGATATTTTTTGAAGTGAGAATACGAAATTTTAATACCAGAGTGAGTTAACAATGTATGAAAAAAAGTAGTGTAATTTATAAAGTAAAAAAAAGCATAGTTTTATAAGTGTTTTGAAGTGAGAATACGAAATTTTAATACCAGAGTGAGTTAACAATGTATGAAAAAAAGTAGTGTAATTTATAAAGTAAAAAAAAGCATAGTTTTATAAGTGTTTTGAAGTGAGAATACGAAATTTTAATACCAGAGTGAGTTAACAATGTATGAAAAAAAGTAGTGTAATTTATAAAGTAAAAAAAAGCATAGTTTTATAAGTGTTTTGAAGTGAGAATACGAAATTTTAATACCAGAGTGAGTTAACAATGTATGAAAAAAAGTAGTGTAATTTATAAAGTAAAAAAAAGCATAGTTTTTGATATTTTTTGAAGTGAGAATACGAAATTTTAATACCAGAGTGAGTTAACAATGTATGAAAAAAAGTAGTGTAATTTATAAAGTAAAAAAAAGCATAGTTTTATAAGTGTTTTGAAGTGAGAATACGAAATTTTAATACCAGAGTGAGTTAACAATGTATGAAAAAAAGTAGTGTAATTTATAGAGTAAAAAAAAGCATAGTTTTATAAGTGTTTTGAAGTGAGAATACGAAATTTTAATACCAGAGTGAGTTAACAATGTATGAAAAAAAGTAGTGTAATTTATAAAGTAAAAAAAAGCATAGTTTTATAAGTGTTTTGAAGTGAGAATACGAAATTTTAATACCAGAGTGAGTTAACAATGTATGAAAAAAAGTAGTGTAATTTATAAAGTAAAAAAAAGCATAGTTTTATAAGTGTTTTGAAGTGAGAATACGAAATTTTAATACCAGAGTGAGTTAACAATGTATGAAAAAAAGTAGTGTAATTTATAAAGTAAAAAAAAGCATAGTTTTTGATATGTTTTGAAGTGAGAATACGAAATTTTAATACCAGAGTGAGTTAACAATGTATGAAAAAAAGTAGTGTAATTTATAGAGTAAAAAAAAGCATAGTTTTTGATATGTTTTGAAGTGAGAATACGAAATTTTAATACCAGAGTGAGTTAACAATGTATGAAAAAAAGTAGTGTAATTTATAAAGTAAAAAAAAGCATAGTTTTATAAGTGTTTTGAAGTGAGAATACGAAATTTTAATACCAGAGTGAGTTAACAATGTATGAAAAAAAGTAGTGTAATTTATAAAGTAAAAAAAAGCATAGTTTTATAAGTGTTTTGAAGTGAGAATACGAAATTTTAATACCAGAGTGAGTTAACAATGTATGAAAAAAAGTAGTGTAATTTATAAAGTAAAAAAAAGCATAGTTTTATAAGTGTTTTGAAGTGAGAATACGAAATTTTAATACCAGAGTGAGTTAACAATGTATGAAAAAAAGTAGTGTAATTTATAAAGTAAAAAAAAGCATAGTTTTATAAGTGTTTTGAAGTGAGAATACGAAATTTTAATACCAGAGTGAGTTAACAATGTATGAAAAAAAGTAGTGTAATTTATAAAGTAAAAAAAAACATAGTTTTTGATATGTTTTGAAGTGAGAATACGAAATTTTAATACCAGAGTGAGTTAACAATGTATGAAAAAAAGTAGTGTAATTTATAAAGTAAAAAAAAGCATAGTTTTATAAGTGTTTTGAAGTGAGAATACGAAATTTTAATACCAGAGTGAGTTAACAATGTATGAAAAAAAGTAGTGTAATTTATAGAGTAAAAAAAAGCATAGTTTTATAAGTGTTTTGAAGTGAGAATACGAAATTTTAATACCAGAGTGAGTTAACAATGTATGAAAAAAAGTAGTGTAATTTATAAAGTAAAAAAAAGCATAGTTTTATAAGTGTTTTGAAGTGAGAATACGAAATTTTAATACCAGAGTGAGTTAACAATGTATGAAAAAAAGTAGTGTAATTTATAAAGTAAAAAAAAGCATAGTTTTTGATATGTTTTGAAGTGAGCATACGAAATTTTAATACCAGAGTGAGTTAACAATGTATGAAAAAAAGTAGTGTAATTTATAGAGTAAAAAAAAGCATAGTTTTATAAGTGTTTTGAAGTGAGAATACGAAATTTTAATACCAGAGTGAGTTAACAATGTATGAAAAAAAGTAGTGTAATTTATAAAGTAAAAAAAAGCATAGTTTTTGATATTTTTTGAAGTGAGAATACGAAATTTTAATACCAGAGTGAGTTAACAATGTATGAAAAAAAGTAGTGTAATTTATAAAGTAAAAAAAAGCATAGTTTTATAAGTGTTTTGAAGTGAGAATACGAAATTTTAATACCAGAGTGAGTTAACAATGTATGAAAAAAAGTAGTGTAATTTATAAAGTAAAAAAAAGCATAGTTTTATAAGTGTTTTGAAGTGAGAATACGAAATTTTAATACCAGAGTGAGTTAACAATGTATGAAAAAAAGTAGTGTAATTTATAAAGTAAAAAAAAGCATAGTTTTATAAGTGTTTTGAAGTGAGAATACGAAATTTTAATACCAGAGTGAGTTAACAATGTATGAAAAAAAGTAGTGTAATTTATAAAGTAAAAAAAAGCATAGTTTTTGATATTTTTTGAAGTGAGAATACGAAATTTTAATACCAGAGTGAGTTAACAATGTATGAAAAAAAGTAGTGTAATTTATAAAGTAAAAAAAAGCATAGTTTTATAAGTGTTTTGAAGTGAGAATACGAAATTTTAATACCAGAGTGAGTTAACAATGTATGAAAAAAAGTAGTGTAATTTATAGAGTAAAAAAAAGCATAGTTTTATAAGTGTTTTGAAGTGAGAATACGAAATTTTAATACCAGAGTGAGTTAACAATGTATGAAAAAAAGTAGTGTAATTTATAAAGTAAAAAAAAGCATAGTTTTTGATATTTTTTGAAGTGAGAATACGAAATTTTAATACCAGAGTGAGTTAACAATGTATGAAAAAAAGTAGTGTAATTTATAAAGTAAAAAAAAGCATAGTTTTATAAGTGTTTTGAAGTGAGAATACGAAATTTTAATACCAGAGTGAGTTAACAATGTATGAAAAAAAGTAGTGTAATTTATAAAGTAAAAAAAAGCATAGTTTTATAAGTGTTTTGAAGTGAGAATACGAAATTTTAATACCAGAGTGAGTTAACAATGTATGAAAAAAAGTAGTGTAATTTATAAAGTAAAAAAAAGCATAGTTTTATAAGTGTTTTGAAGTGAGAATACGAAATTTTAATACCAGAGTGAGTTAACAATGTATGAAAAAAAGTAGTGTAATTTATAAAGTAAAAAAAAGCATAGTTTTTGATATGTTTTGAAGTGAGAATACGAAATTTTAATACCAGAGTGAGTTAACAATGTATGAAAAAAAGTAGTGTAATTTATAAAGTAAAAAAAAGCATAGTTTTATAAGTGTTTTGAAGTGAGAATACGAAATTTTAATACCAGAGTGAGTTAACAATGTATGAAAAAAAGTAGTGTAATTTATAGAGTAAAAAAAAGCATAGTTTTATAAGTGTTTTGAAGTGAGAATACGAAATTTTAATACCAGAGTGAGTTAACAATGTATGAAAAAAAGTAGTGTAATTTATAAAGTAAAAAAAAGCATAGTTTTATAAGTGTTTTGAAGTGAGAATACGAAATTTTAATACCAGAGTGAGTTAACAATGTATGAAAAAAAGTAGTGTAATTTATAAAGTAAAAAAAAGCATAGTTTTATAAGTGTTTTTAAGTGAGAATACGAAATTTTAATACCAGAGTGAGTTAACAATGTATGAAAAAAAGTAGTGTAATTTATAAAGTAAAAAAAAGCATAGTTTTATAAGTGTTTTGAAGTGAGAATACGAAATTTTAATACCAGAGTGAGTTAACAATGTATGAAAAAAAGTAGTGTAATTTATAAAGTAAAAAAAAGCATAGTTTTATAAGTGTTTTGAAGTGAGAATACGAAATTTTAATACCAGAGTGAGTTAACAATGTATGAAAAAAAGTAGTGTAATTTATAAAGTAAAAAAAAGCATAGTTTTATAAGTGTTTTGAAGTGAGAATACGAAATTTTAATACCAGAGTGAGTTAACAATGTATGAAAAAAAGTAGTGTAATTTATAAAGTAAAAAAAAGCATAGTTTTATAAGTGTTTTGAAGTGAGAATACGAAATTTTAATACCAGAGTGAGTTAACAATGTATGAAAAAAAGTAGTGTAATTTATAAAGTAAAAAAAAGCATTAGTTTTATAAGTGTTTTGAAGTGAGAATACGAAATTTTAATACCAGAGTGAGTTAACAATGTATGAAAAAAAGTAGTGTAATTTATAAAGTAAAAAAAAGCATAGTTTTATAAGTGTTTTGAAGTGAGAATACGAAATTTTAATACCAGAGTGAGTTAACAATGTATGAAAAAAAGTAGTGTAATTTATAAAGTAAAAAAAAGCATAGTTTTTGATATTTTTTGAAGTGAGAATACGAAATTTTAATACCAGAGTGAGTTAACAATGTATGAAAAAAAGTAGTGTAATTTATAAAGTAAAAAAAAGCATAGTTTTATAAGTGTTTTGAAGTGAGAATACGAAATTTTAATACCAGAGTGAGTTAACAATGTATGAAAAAAAGTAGTGTAATTTATAAAGTAAAAAAAAGCATAGTTTTATAAGTGTTTTGAAGTGAGAATACGAAATTTTAATACCAGAGTGAGTTAACAATGTATGAAAAAAAGTAGTGTAATTTATAAAGTAAAAAAAAGCATAGTTTTATAAGTGTTTTGAAGTGAGAATACGAAATTTTAATACCAGAGTGAGTTAACAATGTATGAAAAAAAGTAGTGTAATTTATAAAGTAAAAAAAAGCATAGTTTTATAAGTGTTTTGAAGTGAGAATACGAAATTTTAATACCAGAGTGAGTTAACAATGTATGAAAAAAAGTAGTGTAATTTATAAAGTAAAAAAAAGCATAGTTTTTGATATTTTTTGAAGTGAGAATACGAAATTTTAATACCAGAGTGAGTTAACAATGTATGAAAAAAAGTAGTGTAATTTATAAAGTAAAAAAAAGCATAGTTTTATAAGTGTTTTGAAGTGAGAATACGAAATTTTAATACCAGAGTGAGTTAACAATGTATGAAAAAAAGTAGTGTAATTTATAGAGTAAAAAAAAGCATAGTTTTATAAGTGTTTTGAAGTGAGAATACGAAATTTTAATACCAGAGTGAGTTAACAATGTATGAAAAAAAGTAGTGTAATTTATAAAGTAAAAAAAAGCATAGTTTTTGATATTTTTTGAAGTGAGAATACGAAATTTTAATACCAGAGTGAGTTAACAATGTATGAAAAAAAGTAGTGTAATTTATAAAGTAAAAAAAAGCATAGTTTTATAAGTGTTTTGAAGTGAGAATACGAAATTTTAATACCAGAGTGAGTTAACAATGTATGAAAAAAAGTAGTGTAATTTATAAAGTAAAAAAAAGCATAGTTTTATAAGTGTTTTGAAGTGAGAATACGAAATTTTAATACCAGAGTGAGTTAACAATGTATGAAAAAAAGTAGTGTAATTTATAAAGTAAAAAAAAGCATAGTTTTATAAGTGTTTTGAAGTGAGAATACGAAATTTTAATACCAGAGTGAGTTAACAATGTATGAAAAAAAGTAGTGTAATTTATAAAGTAAAAAAAAGCATAGTTTTTGATATTTTTTGAAGTGAGAATACGAAATTTTAATACCAGAGTGAGTTAACAATGTATGAAAAAAAGTAGTGTAATTTATAAAGTAAAAAAAAGCATAGTTTTATAAGTGTTTTGAAGTGAGAATACGAAATTTTAATACCAGAGTGAGTTAACAATGTATGAAAAAAAGTAGTGTAATTTATAAAGTAAAAAAAAGCATAGTTTTATAAGTGTTTTGAAGTGAGAATACGAAATTTTAATACCAGAGTGAGTTAACAATGTATGAAAAAAAGTAGTGTAATTTATAAAGTAAAAAAAAGCATAGTTTTATAAGTGTTTTGAAGTGAGAATACGAAATTTTAATACCAGAGTGAGTTAACAATGTATGAAAAAAAGTAGTGTAATTTATAAAGTAAAAAAAAGCATAGTTTTTGATATTTTTTGAAGTGAGAATACGAAATTTTAATACCAGAGTGAGTTAACAATGTATGAAAAAAAGTAGTGTAATTTATAAAGTAAAAAAAAGCATAGTTTTATAAGTGTTTTGAAGTGAGAATACGAAATTTTAATACCAGAGTGAGTTAACAATGTATGAAAAAAAGTAGTGTAATTTATAGAGTAAAAAAAAGCATAGTTTTATAAGTGTTTTGAAGTGAGAATACGAAATTTTAATACCAGAGTGAGTTAACAATGTATGAAAAAAAGTAGTGTAATTTATAAAGTAAAAAAAAGCATAGTTTTTGATATTTTTTGAAGTGAGAATACGAAATTTTAATACCAGAGTGAGTTAACAATGTATGAAAAAAAGTAGTGTAATTTATAAAGTAAAAAAAAGCATAGTTTTATAAGTGTTTTGAAGTGAGAATACGAAATTTTAATACCAGAGTGAGTTAACAATGTATGAAAAAAAGTAGTGTAATTTATAAAGTAAAAAAAAGCATAGTTTTTGATATGTTTTGAAGTGAGAATACGAAATTTTAATACCAGAGTGAGTTAACAATGTATGAAAAAAAGTAGTGTAATTTATAAAGTAAAAAAAAGCATAGTTTTATAAGTGTTTTGAAGTGAGAATACGAAATTTTAATACCAGAGTGAGTTAACAATGTATGAAAAAAAGTAGTGTAATTTATAGAGTAAAAAAAAGCATAGTTTTATAAGTGTTTTGAAGTGAGAATACGAAATTTTAATACCAGAGTGAGTTAACAATGTATGAAAAAAAGTAGTGTAATTTATAAAGTAAAAAAAAGCATAGTTTTATAAGTGTTTTGAAGTGAGAATACGAAATTTTAATACCAGAGTGAGTTAACAATGTATGAAAAAAAGTAGTGTAATTTATAAAGTAAAAAAAAGCATAGTTTTATAAGTGTTTTTAAGTGAGAATACGAAATTTTAATACCAGAGTGAGTTAACAATGTATGAAAAAAAGTAGTGTAATTTATAAAGTAAAAAAAAGCATAGTTTTATAAGTGTTTTGAAGTGAGAATACGAAATTTTAATACCAGAGTGAGTTAACAATGTATGAAAAAAAGTAGTGTAATTTATAAAGTAAAAAAAAGCATAGTTTTATAAGTGTTTTGAAGTGAGAATACGAAATTTTAATACCAGAGTGAGTTAACAATGTATGAAAAAAAGTAGTGTAATTTATAAAGTAAAAAAAAGCATAGTTTTATAAGTGTTTTGAAGTGAGAATACGAAATTTTAATACCAGAGTGAGTTAACAATGTATGAAAAAAAGTAGTGTAATTTATAAAGTAAAAAAAAGCATAGTTTTATAAGTGTTTTGAAGTGAGAATACGAAATTTTAATACCAGAGTGAGTTAACAATGTATGAAAAAAAGTAGTGTAATTTATAAAGTAAAAAAAAGCATTAGTTTTATAAGTGTTTTGAAGTGAGAATACGAAATTTTAATACCAGAGTGAGTTAACAATGTATGAAAAAAAGTAGTGTAATTTATAAAGTAAAAAAAAGCATAGTTTTATAAGTGTTTTGAAGTGAGAATACGAAATTTTAATACCAGAGTGAGTTAACAATGTATGAAAAAAAGTAGTGTAATTTATAAAGTAAAAAAAAGCATAGTTTTTGATATTTTTTGAAGTGAGAATACGAAATTTTAATACCAGAGTGAGTTAACAATGTATGAAAAAAAGTAGTGTAATTTATAAAGTAAAAAAAAGCATAGTTTTATAAGTGTTTTGAAGTGAGAATACGAAATTTTAATACCAGAGTGAGTTAACAATGTATGAAAAAAAGTAGTGTAATTTATAAAGTAAAAAAAAGCATAGTTTTATAAGTGTTTTGAAGTGAGAATACGAAATTTTAATACCAGAGTGAGTTAACAATGTATGAAAAAAAGTAGTGTAATTTATAAAGTAAAAAAAAGCATAGTTTTATAAGTGTTTTGAAGTGAGAATACGAAATTTTAATACCAGAGTGAGTTAACAATGTATGAAAAAAAGTAGTGTAATTTATAAAGTAAAAAAAAGCATAGTTTTATAAGTGTTTTGAAGTGAGAATACGAAATTTTAATACCAGAGTGAGTTAACAATGTATGAAAAAAAGTAGTGTAATTTATAAAGTAAAAAAAAGCATAGTTTTTGATATTTTTTGAAGTGAGAATACGAAATTTTAATACCAGAGTGAGTTAACAATGTATGAAAAAAAGTAGTGTAATTTATAAAGTAAAAAAAAGCATAGTTTTATAAGTGTTTTGAAGTGAGAATACGAAATTTTAATACCAGAGTGAGTTAACAATGTATGAAAAAAAGTAGTGTAATTTATAGAGTAAAAAAAAGCATAGTTTTATAAGTGTTTTGAAGTGAGAATACGAAATTTTAATACCAGAGTGAGTTAACAATGTATGAAAAAAAGTAGTGTAATTTATAAAGTAAAAAAAAGCATAGTTTTTGATATTTTTTGAAGTGAGAATACGAAATTTTAATACCAGAGTGAGTTAACAATGTATGAAAAAAAGTAGTGTAATTTATAAAGTAAAAAAAAGCATAGTTTTATAAGTGTTTTGAAGTGAGAATACGAAATTTTAATACCAGAGTGAGTTAACAATGTATGAAAAAAAGTAGTGTAATTTATAAAGTAAAAAAAAGCATAGTTTTATAAGTGTTTTGAAGTGAGAATACGAAATTTTAATACCAGAGTGAGTTAACAATGTATGAAAAAAAGTAGTGTAATTTATAAAGTAAAAAAAAGCATAGTTTTTGATATTTTTTGAAGTGAGAATACGAAATTTTAATACCAGAGTGAGTTAACAATGTATGAAAAAAAGTAGTGTAATTTATAAAGTAAAAAAAAGCATAGTTTTTGATATTTTTTGAAGTGAGAATACGAAATTTTAATACCAGAGTGAGTTAACAATGTATGAAAAAAAGTAGTGTAATTTATAAAGTAAAAAAAAGCATAGTTTTATAAGTGTTTTGAAGTGAGAATACGAAATTTTAATACCAGAGTGAGTTAACAATGTATGAAAAAAAGTAGTGTAATTTATAGAGTAAAAAAAAGCATAGTTTTATAAGTGTTTTGAAGTGAGAATACGAAATTTTAATACCAGAGTGAGTTAACAATGTATGAAAAAAAGTAGTGTAATTTATAAAGTAAAAAAAAGCATAGTTTTTGATATTTTTTGAAGTGAGAATACGAAATTTTAATACCAGAGTGAGTTAACAATGTATGAAAAAAAGTAGTGTAATTTATAAAGTAAAAAAAAGCATAGTTTTATAAGTGTTTTGAAGTGAGAATACGAAATTTTAATACCAGAGTGAGTTAACAATGTATGAAAAAAAGTAGTGTAATTTATAAAGTAAAAAAAAGCATAGTTTTATAAGTGTTTTGAAGTGAGAATACGAAATTTTAATACCAGAGTGAGTTAACAATGTATGAAAAAAAGTAGTGTAATTTATAAAGTAAAAAAAAGCATAGTTTTATAAGTGTTTTGAAGTGAGAATACGAAATTTTAATACCAGAGTGAGTTAACAATGTATGAAAAAAAGTAGTGTAATTTATAAAGTAAAAAAAAGCATAGTTTTTGATATTTTTTGAAGTGAGAATACGAAATTTTAATACCAGAGTGAGTTAACAATGTATGAAAAAAAGTAGTGTAATTTATAAAGTAAAAAAAAGCATAGTTTTTGATATTTTTTGAAGTGAGAATACGAAATTTTAATACCAGAGTGAGTTAACAATGTATGAAAAAAAGTAGTGTAATTTATAAAGTAAAAAAAAGCATAGTTTTTGATATTTTTTGAAGTGAGAATACGAAATTTTAATACCAG
>CAMPDV010005608.1:0-27341 GCA_946699065.1 Loxodes magnus | reverse complement strand
TTTCTCACTTTACATCTTCACTTTTCTAAATACTTATTACTTCTCAAAGCATACATGTTAAAACTGAAATTCTATCTTCTTTTCTTACTTTACTTCTTCACTTTTCTAAATACTTATTACTTCTCAAAGCATACTTATTAAAACTGAATTTCTATCTTCTTTTCTTACTTTACTTCTTCACTTTTCTAAATACTTATTACTTCTCAAAGCATAATCCTTAAAACTGAAATTCTATCTTCTTTTCTTACTTTACTTCTTCACTTTTCTAAATACTTATTACTTCTCAAAGCATAATCCTTAAAACTGAATTTCTATCTTCTTTTCTTACTTTACTTCTTCACTTTTCTAAATACTTATTACTTCTCAAAGCATAATCCTTAAAACTGAAATTCTATCTTCTTTTCTTACTTTACTTCTTCACTTTTCTAAATACTTATTACTTCTCAAAGCATACTTATTAAAACTGAATTTCTATCTTCTTTTCTTACTTTACATCTTCACTTTTCTAAATACTTATTACTTCTCAAAGCATACTTAATAAAACTGAAATTCTATCTTCTTTTCTTACTTTACTTCTTCACTTTTCTAAATACTTATTACTTCTCAAAGCATACTCCTTAAAACTGAAATTCTATCTTCTTTTCTCACTTTACTTCTTCACATTTCTAAATACTTATTACTTCTCAAAGCATACTTATTAAAACTGAATTTCTATCTTCTTTTCTCACTTTACTTCTTCACTTTTCTAAATACTTATTACTTCTCAAAGCATACTCCTTAAAACTGAATTTCTATCTTCTTTTCTTACTTTACATCTTCACTTTTCTAAATACTTATTACTTCTCAAAGCATACTCCTTAAAACTGAAATTCTATCTTCTTTTCTTACTTTACTTATTCACTTTTCAAAACATTTATTACTTCTCAAAGCATAATCCTTAAAACTGAAATTCTATCTTCTTTTCTTACTTTACTTCTTCACTTTTCTAAATACTTATTACTTCTCAAAGCATACTCCTTAAAACTGAAATTCTATCTTCTTTTCTTACTTTACTTCTTCACTTTTCTAAATACTTATTACTTCTCAAAGCATACTCATTAAAACTGAAATTCTATCTTCTTTTCTTACTTTACTTCTTCACTTTTCTAAATACTTATTACTTCTAAAAGCATAATCCTTAAAACTGAAATTCTATCTTCTTTTCTTACTTTACTTCTTCACTTTTCTAAATACTTATTACTTCTCAAAGCATACTCCTTAAAACTGAATTTCTATCTTCTTTTCTTACTTTACTTCTTCACTTTTCTAAATACTTATTACTTCTCAAAGCATACATGTTAAAACTGAATTTCTATCTTCTTTTCTTACTTTACTTCTTCACTTTTCTAAATACTTATTACTTCTCAAAGCATAATCCTTAAAACTAAATTCTATCTTCTTTTCTTACTTTACTTCTTCACTTTTCTAAATACTTATTACTTCTCAAAGCATACTTATTAAAACTGAATTTCTATCTTCTTTTCTTACTTTACTTCTTCACTTTTCTAAATACTTATTACTTCTCAAAGCATAATCCTTAAAACTGAAATTCTATCTTCTTTTCTTACTTTACTTCTTCACTTTTCTAAATACTTATTACTTCTCAAAGCATACTCCTTAAAACTGAATTTCTATCTTCTTTTCTCACTTTACTTCTTCACTTTTCTAAATACTTATTACTTCTCAAAGCATACATGTTAAAACTGAAATTCTATCTTCTTTTCTTACTTTACTTCTTCACTTTTCTAAATACTTATTACTTCTCAAAGCATAATCCTTAAAACTGAATTTCTATCTTCTTTTCTTACTTTACTTCTTCACTTTTCTAAATACTTATTACTTCTCAAAGCATACATGTTAAAACTGAAATTCTATCTTCTTTTCTTACTTTACTTCTTCACTTTTCTAAATACTTATTACTTCTCAAAGCATACATGTTAAAACTGAAATTCTATCTTCTTTTCTTACTTTACTTCTTCACTTTTCTAAATACTTATTACTTCTCAAAGCATAATCCTTAAAACTGAAATTCTATCTTCTTTTCTTACTTTACTTCTTCACTTTTCTAAATACTTATTACTTCTCAAAGCATACTTATTAAAACTGAATTTCTATCTTCTTTTCTTACTTTACTTCTTCACTTTTCTAAATACTTATTACTTCTCAAAGCATACATGTTAAAACTGAAATTCTATCTTCTTTTCTTACTTTACTTCTTCACTTTTCTAAATACTTATTACTTCTCAAAGCATAATCCTTAAAACTGAATTTCTATCTTCTTTTCTTACTTTACTTCTTCACTTTTCTAAATACTTATTACTTCTCAAAGCATACTCCTTAAAACTGAATTTCTATCTTCTTTTCTTACTTTACTTCTTCACTTTTCTAAATACTTATTATTTCTCAAAGCATACATGTTAAAACTGAAATTCTATCTTCTTTTCTTACTTTACTTCTTCACTTTTCTAAATACTTATTACTTCTCAAAGCATAATCCTTAAAACTGAAATTCTATCTTCTTTTCTTACTTTACTTCTTCACTTTTCTAAATACTTATTACTTCTCAAAGCATACATGTTAAAACTGAAATTCTATCTTCTTTTCTTACTTTACTTCTTCACTTTTCTAAATACTTATTACTTCTCAAAGCATACATGTTAAAACTGAAATTCTATCTTCTTTTCTCACTTTACATCTTCACTTTTCTAAATACTTATTACTTCTCAAAGCATACTTATTAAAACTGAAATTCTATCTTCTTTTCTTACTTTACTTCTTCACTTTTCTAAATACTTATTACTTCTCAAAGCATACATGTTAAAACTGAAATTCTATCTTCTTTTCTCACTTTACTTCTTCACTTTTCTAAATACTTATTTCTTCTAAAAGCATAATCCTTAAAACTGAAATTCTATCTTCTTTTCTTACTTTACTTCTTCACTTTTCTAAATACTTATTACTTCTCAAAGCATACATGTTAAAACTGAAATTCTATCTTCTTTTCTTACTTTACTTCTTCACTTTTCTAAATACTTATTACTTCTCAAAGCATACATGTTAAAACTGAAATTCTATCTTCTTTTCTCACTTTACATCTTCACTTTTCTAAATACTTATTACTTCTCAAAGCATACTTATTAAAACTGAAATTCTATCTTCTTTTCTCACTTTACTTCTTCACTTTTCTAAATACTTATTACTTCTCAAAGCATACTTAATAAAACTGAAATTCCATCTTCTTTTCTCACTTTACTTCTTCACTTTTCTAAATACTTATTACTTCTAAAAGCATAATCCTTAAAACTGAAATTCTATCTTCTTTTCTTACTTTACTTCTTCACTTTTCTAAATACTTATTACTTCTCAAAGCATACTCCTTAAAACTGAAATTCTATCTTCTTTTCTTACTTTACTTCTTCACTTTTCTAAATACTTATTACTTCTCAAAGCATAATCCTTAAAACTGAAATTCTATCTTCTTTTCTTACTTTACTTCTTCACTTTTCTAAATACTTATTACTTCTCAAAGCATAATCCTTAAAACTGAAATTCTATCTTCTTTTCTTACTTTACTTCTTCACTTTTCTAAATACTTATTATTTCTCAAAGCATACATGTTAAAACTGAAATTCTATCTTCTTTTCTTACTTTACTTCTTCACTTTTCTAAATACTTATTACTTCTCAAAGCATAATCCTTAAAACTGAAATTCTATCTTCTTTTCTTACTTTACTTCTTCACTTTTCTAAATACTTATTACTTCTCAAAGCATACTTATTAAAACTGAATTTCTATCTTCTTTTCTCACTTTACATCTTCACTTTTCTAAATACTTATTACTTCTCAAAGCATACATGTTAAAACTGAAATTCTATCTTCTTTTCTTACTTTACTTCTTCACTTTTCTAAATACTTATTACTTCTCAAAGCATACTTATTAAAACTGAATTTCTATCTTCTTTTCTCACTTTACTTCTTCACTTTTCTAAATACTTATTACTTCTCAAAGCATAATCCTTAAAACTGAATTTCTATCTTCTTTTCTTACTTTACTTCTTCACTTTTCTAAATACTTATTACTTCTCAAAGCATAATCCTTAAAACTGAATTTCTATCTTCTTTTCTTACTTTACTTCTTCACTTTTCTAAATACTTATTACTTCTCAAAGCATAATCCTTAAAACTGAAATTCTATCTTCTTTTCTTACTTTACTTCTTCACTTTTCTAAATACTTATTACTTCTCAAAGCATACTTATTAAAACTGAATTTCTATCTTCTTTTCTTACTTTACATCTTCACTTTTCTAAATACTTATTACTTCTCAAAGCATACTTAATAAAACTGAAATTCTATCTTCTTTTCTTACTTTACTTCTTCACTTTTCTAAATACTTATTACTTCTCAAAGCATAATCCTTAAAACTGAATTTCTATCTTCTTTTCTCACTTTACTTCTTCACATTTCTAAATACTTATTACTTCTCAAAGCATACTTATTAAAACTGAATTTCTATCTTCTTTTCTCACTTTACTTCTTCACTTTTCTAAATACTTATTACTTCTCAAAGCATACTCCTTAAAACTGAATTTCTATCTTCTTTTCTTACTTTACATCTTCACTTTTCTAAATACTTATTACTTCTCAAAGCATACTCCTTAAAACTGAAATTCTATCTTCTTTTCTTACTTTACTTCTTCACTTTTCTAAATACTTATTACTTCTCAAAGCATACTCCTTAAAACTGAAATTCTATCTTCTTTTCTTACTTTACTTCTTCACTTTTCTAAATACTTATTACTTCTCAAAGCATACTCATTAAAACTGAAATTCTATCTTCTTTTCTTACTTTACTTCTTCACTTTTCTAAATACTTATTACTTCTCAAAGCATACTCCTTAAAACTGAAATTCTATCTTCTTTTCTTACTTTACTTCTTCACTTTTCTAAATACTTATTACTTCTCAAAGCATACTCCTTAAAACTGAAATTCTATCTTCTTTTCTTACTTTACTTCTTCACTTTTCTAAATACTTATTACTTCTCAAAGCATAATCCTTAAAACTGAATTTCTATCTTCTTTTCTTACTTTACTTCTTCACTTTTCTAAATACTTATTACTTCTCAAAGCATAATCCTTAAAACTGAAATTCTATCTTCTTTTCTTACTTTACTTCTTCACTTTTCTAAATACTTATTACTTCTCAAAGCATACTTATTAAAACTGAATTTCTATCTTCTTTTCTTACTTTACTTCTTCACTTTTCTAAATACTTATTACTTCTCAAAGCATAATCCTTAAAACTGAAATTCTATCTTCTTTTCTTACTTTACTTCTTCACTTTTCTAAATACTTATTACTTCTCAAAGCATACTCCTTAAAACTGAATTTCTATCTTCTTTTCTCACTTTACTTCTTCACTTTTCTAAATACTTATTACTTCTCAAAGCATACATGTTAAAACTGAAATTCTATCTTCTTTTCTTACTTTACTTCTTCACTTTTCTAAATACTTATTACTTCTCAAAGCATAATCCTTAAAACTGAATTTCTATCTTCTTTTCTTACTTTACTTCTTCACTTTTCTAAATACTTATTACTTCTCAAAGCATAATCCTTAAAACTGAAATTCTATCTTCTTTTCTTACTTTACTTCTTCACTTTTCTAAATACTTATTACTTCTCAAAGCATACTTATTAAAACTGAATTTCTATCTTCTTTTCTTACTTTACTTCTTCACTTTTCTAAATACTTATTACTTCTCAAAGCATACTCCTTAAAACTGAAATTCTATCTTCTTTTCTTACTTTACTTCTTCACTTTTCTAAATACTTATTACTTCTCAAAGCATAATCCTTAAAACTGAATTTCTATCTTCTTTTCTTACTTTACTTCTTCACTTTTCTAAATACTTATTACTTCTCAAAGCATACTCCTTAAAACTGAATTTCTATCTTCTTTTCTTACTTTACTTCTTCACTTTTCTAAATACTTATTATTTCTCAAAGCATACATGTTAAAACTGAAATTCTATCTTCTTTTCTTACTTTACTTCTTCACTTTTCTAAATACTTATTACTTCTCAAAGCATAATCCTTAAAACTGAAATTCTATCTTCTTTTCTTACTTTACTTCTTCACTTTTCTAAATACTTATTACTTCTCAAAGCATACATGTTAAAACTGAAATTCTATCTTCTTTTCTTACTTTACTTCTTCACTTTTCTAAATACTTATTACTTCTCAAAGCATACATGTTAAAACTGAAATTCTATCTTCTTTTCTCACTTTACATCTTCACTTTTCTAAATACTTATTACTTCTCAAAGCATACTTATTAAAACTGAAATTCTATCTTCTTTTCTTACTTTACTTCTTCACTTTTCTAAATACTTATTACTTCTCAAAGCATACATGTTAAAACTGAAATTCTATCTTCTTTTCTCACTTTACTTCTTCACTTTTCTAAATACTTATTTCTTCTAAAAGCATAATCCTTAAAACTGAAATTCTATCTTCTTTTCTTACTTTACTTCTTCACTTTTCTAAATACTTATTACTTCTCAAAGCATACATGTTAAAACTGAAATTCTATCTTCTTTTCTTACTTTACTTCTTCACTTTTCTAAATACTTATTACTTCTCAAAGCATACATGTTAAAACTGAAATTCTATCTTCTTTTCTCACTTTACATCTTCACTTTTCTAAATACTTATTACTTCTCAAAGCATACTTATTAAAACTGAAATTCTATCTTCTTTTCTCACTTTACTTCTTCACTTTTCTAAATACTTATTACTTCTCAAAGCATACTTAATAAAACTGAAATTCCATCTTCTTTTCTCACTTTACTTCTTCACTTTTCTAAATACTTATTACTTCTAAAAGCATAATCCTTAAAACTGAAATTCTATCTTCTTTTCTTACTTTACTTCTTCACTTTTCTAAATACTTATTACTTCTCAAAGCATACTCCTTAAAACTGAAATTCTATCTTCTTTTCTTACTTTACTTCTTCACTTTTCTAAATACTTATTACTTCTCAAAGCATAATCCTTAAAACTGAAATTCTATCTTCTTTTCTTACTTTACTTCTTCACTTTTCTAAATACTTATTACTTCTCAAAGCATAATCTGAAATTCTATCTTCTTTTCTTACTTTACTTCTTCACTTTTCTAAATACTTATTACTTCTCAAAGCATAATTTAAAACTGATTCTATCTTCTTTTCTTACTTTACTTCTTCACTTTTCTAAATACTTATTACTTCTCAAAGCATAATCCTTAAAGAAATTCTATCTTCTTTTCTTATACTTATTACTTCTCAAAGCATAATCCTTAAAACTGAATTTCTATCTTCTTTTCTTACTTTACTTCTTCACTTTTCTAAATACTTATTACTTCTCAAAGCATAATCCTTAAAACTGAAATCTTCTTTTCTTACTTTACTTCTTCACTTTTCTAAATACTTATTACTTCTCAAAGCATAATCACTGAAATTTATCTTCTTTTCTCACTTTACTTCTTCACTTTTCTAAATACTTATTACTTCTCAAAGCATAATCCTTAAAACTGAAATTCTATCTTCTTTTCTTACTTTACTTCTTCACTTTTCTAAATACTTATTACTTCTCAAAGCATACTTATTAAAACTGAATTTCTATCTTCTTTTCTCACTTTACATCTTCACTTTTCTAAATACTTATTACTTCTCAAAGCATACATGTTAAAACTGAAATTCTATCTTCTTTTCTTACTTTACTTCTTCACTTTTCTAAATACTTATTACTTCTCAAAGCATAATCCTTAAAACTGAATTCTATCTTCTTTTCTCACTTTACTTCTTCACTTTTCTAAATACTTATTACTTCTCAAAGCATACTTATTAAAACTGAATTTCTATCTTCTTTTCTCACTTTACTTCTTCACTTTTCTAAATACTTATTACTTCTCAAAGCATAATCCTTAAAACTGAATTTCTATCTTCTTTTCTTACTTTACTTCTTCACTTTTCTAAATACTTATTACTTCTCAAAGCATAATCCTTAAAACTGAAATTCTATCTTCTTTTCTTACTTTACTTCTTCACTTTTCTAAATACTTATTACTTCTCAAAGCATACTTATGAAATTCTATCTTCTTTTCTTACTTTACTTCTTCACTTTTCTAAATACTTATTACTTCTCAAAATAATCTGAATTTCTATCTTCTTTTCTTACTTTACTTCTTCACTTTTCTAAATACTTATTACTTCTCAAAGCATACATGTTAAAACTGAAATTCTATCTTCTTTTCTTACTTTACTTCTTCACTTTTCTAAATACTTATTACTTCTCAAAGCATAATCCTTAAAACTGAAATTCTATCTTCTTTTCTTACTTTACTTCTTCACTTTTCTAAATACTTATTACTTCTCAAAGCATACTGTTAAAACTGAAATTCTATCTTCTTTTCTCACTTTACTTCTTCACTTTTCTAAATACTTATTACTTCTCAAAGCATACTTCCTTAAAACTGAAATTCTATCTTCTTTTCTTACTTTACTTCTTCACTTTTCTAAATACTTATTACTTCTCAAAGCATAATCCTTAAAACTGAAATTCTATCTTCTTTTCTTACTTTACTTCTTCACTTTTCTAAATACTTATTACTTCTCAAAGCATACTCCTTAAAACTGAAATTCTATCTTCTTTTCTCACTTTACTTCTTCACTTTTCTAAATACTTATTACTTCTCAAAGCATACTCCTTAAAACTGAAATTCTATCTTCTTTTCTTACTTTACTTCTTCACTTTTCTAAATACTTATTACTTCTCAAAGCATACTCCTTAAAACTGAAATTCTATCTTCTTTTCTCACTTTACTTCTTCACTTTTCTAAATACTTATTACTTCTCAAAGCATACTTATTAAAACTGAATTTCTATCTTCTTTTCTCACTTTACTTCTTCACTTTTCTAAATACTTATTACTTCTCAAAGCATACTCCTTAAAACTGAATTTCTATCTTCTTTTCTTACTTTACTTCTTCACTTTTCTAAATACTTATTACTTCTCAAAGCATAATCCTTAAAACTGAAATTCTATCTTCTTTTCTCACTTTACTTCTTCACTTTTCTAAATACTTATTACTTCTCAAAGCATAATCCTTAAAACTGAAATTCTATCTTCTTTTCTTACTTTACTTCTTCACTTTTCTAAATACTTATTACTTCTCAAAGCATACATGTTAAAACTGAAATTCTATCTTCTTTTCTTACTTTACTTCTTCACTTTTCTAAATACTTATTACTTCTCAAAGCATACATGTTAAAACTGAAATTCTATCTTCTTTTCTCACTTTACATCTTCACTTTTCTAAATACTTATTACTTCTCAAAGCATACTCCTTAAAACTGAAATTCTATCTTCTTTTCTTACTTTACTTCTTCACTTTTCTAAATACTTATTACTTCTCAAAGCATAATCCTTAAAACTGAAATTCTATCTTCTTTTCTTACTTTACTTCTTCACTTTTCTAAATACTTATTACTTCTCAAAGCATAATCCTTAAAACTGAAATTCTATCTTCTTTTCTTACTTTACTTCTTCACTTTTCTAAATACTTATTACTTCTCAAAGCATACTTATTAAAACTGAATTTCTATCTTCTTTTCTCACTTTACATCTTCACTTTTCTAAATACTTATTACTTCTCAAAGCATACTCCTTAAAACTGAAATTCTATCTTCTTTTCTTACTTTACTTCTTCACTTTTCTAAATACTTATTACTTCTCAAAGCATACATGTTAAAACTGAAATTCTATCTTCTTTTCTCACTTTACTTCTTCACTTTTCTAAATACTTATTACTTCTCAAAGCATAATCCTTAAAACTGAAATTCTATCTTCTTTTCTTACTTTACTTCTTCACTTTTCTAAATACTTATTACTTCTCAAAGCATACTCCTTAAAACTGAAATTCTATCTTCTTTTCTTACTTTACTTCTTCACTTTTCTAAATACTTATTACTTCTCAAAGCATAATCCTTAAAACTGAAATTCTATCTTCTTTTCTTACTTTACTTCTTCACTTTTCTAAATACTTATTACTTCTCAAAGCATAATCCTTAAAACTGAAATTCTATCTTCTTTTCTTACTTTACTTCTTCACTTTTCTAAATACTTATTACTTCTCAAAGCATACATCCTTAAAACTGAAATTCTATCTTCTTTTCTTACTTTACTTCTTCACTTTTCTAAATACTTATTACTTCTCAAAGCATAATCCTTAAAACTGAAATTCTATCTTCTTTTCTTACTTTACTTCTTCACTTTTCTAAATACTTATTACTTCTCAAAGCATACTCCTTAAAACTGAAATTCTATCTTCTTTTCTTACTTTACTTCTTCACTTTTCTAAATACTTATTACTTCTCAAAGCATAATCCTTAAAACTGAAATTCTATCTTCTTTTCTTACTTTACTTCTTCACTTTTCTAAATACTTATTACTTCTCAAAGCATACATGTTAAAACTGAAATTCTATCTTCTTTTCTTACTTTACTTCTTCACTTTTCTAAATACTTATTACTTCTCAAAGCATAATCCTTAAAACTGAAATTCTATCTTCTTTTCTCACTTTACATCTTCACTTTTCTAAATACTTATTACTTCTCAAAGCATACTCCTTAAAACTGAAATTCTATCTTCTTTTCTCACTTTACTTCTTCACTTTTCTAAATACTTATTACTTCTCAAAGCATACTTATTAAAACTGAAATTCTATCTTCTTTTCTTACTTTACTTCTTCACTTTTCTAAATACTTATTACTTCTCAAAGCATACTTATTAAAACTGAAATTCTATCTTCTTTTCTTACTTTACTTCTTCACTTTTCTAAATACTTATTACTTCTCAAAGCATAATCCTTAAAACTGAAATTCTATCTTCTTTTCTTACTTTACTTCTTCACTTTTCTAAATACTTATTACTTCTCAAAGCATACTCCTTAAAACTGAAATTCTATCTTCTTTTCTTACTTTACTTCTTCACTTTTCTAAATACTTATTACTTCTCAAAGCATAATCCTTAAAACTGAATTTCTATCTTCTTTTCTCACTTTACTTCTTCACTTTTCTAAATACTTATTACTTCTCAAAGCATACTTATTAAAACTGAATTTCTATCTTCTTTTCTTACTTTACTTCTTCACTTTTCTAAATACTTATTACTTCTCAAAGCATAATCCTTAAAACTGAAATTCTATCTTCTTTTCTTACTTTACTTCTTCACTTTTCTAAATACTTATTACTTCTCAAAGCATACTCCTTAAAACTGAAATTCTATCTTCTTTTCTTACTTTACTTCTTCACTTTTCTAAATACTTATTACTTCTCAAAGCATACTCCTTAAAACTGAATTTCTATCTTCTTTTCTTACTTTACTTCTTCACTTTTCTAAATACTTATTACTTCTCAAAGCATACTCCTTAAAACTGAAATTCTATCTTCTTTTCTTACTTTACTTCTTCACTTTTCTAAATACTTATTACTTCTCAAAGCATAATCCTTAAAACTGAAATTCTATCTTCTTTTCTTACTTTACTTCTTCACTTTTCTAAATACTTATTACTTCTCAAAGCATACTCCTTAAAACTGAAATTCTATCTTCTTTTCTTACTTTACTTCTTCACTTTTCTAAATACTTATTACTTCTCAAAGCATACTCCTTAAAACTGAAATTCTATCTTCTTTTCTCACTTTACTTCTTCACTTTTCTAAATACTTATTACTTCTCAAAGCATACATGTTAAAACTGAAATTCTATCTTCTTTTCTTACTTTACTTCTTCACTTTTCTAAATACTTATTACTTCTCAAAGCATAATCCTTAAAACTGAAATTCTATCTTCTTTTCTTACTTTACTTCTTCACTTTTCTAAATACTTATTACTTCTCAAAGCATACATGTTAAAACTGAAATTCTATCTTCTTTTCTTACTTTACTTCTTCACTTTTCTAAATACTTATTACTTCTCAAAGCATACATCCTTAAAACTGAAATTCTATCTTCTTTTCTCACTTTACATCTTCACTTTTCTAAATACTTATTACTTCTCAAAGCATACTCCTTAAAACTGAAATTCTATCTTCTTTTCTTACTTTACTTCTTCACTTTTCTAAATACTTATTACTTCTCAAAGCATACTTATTAAAACTGAATTTCTATCTTCTTTTCTCACTTTACTTCTTCACTTTTCTAAATACTTATTACTTCTCAAAGCATAATCCTTAAAACTGAAATTCTATCTTCTTTTCTTACTTTACTTCTTCACTTTTCTAAATACTTATTACTTCTCAAAGCATACTCCTTAAAACTGAATTTCTATCTTCTTTTCTTACTTTACTTCTTCACTTTTCTAAATACTTATTACTTCTCAAAGCATACTCCTTAAAACTGAAATTCTATCTTCTTTTCTTACTTTACTTCTTCACTTTTCTAAATACTTATTACTTCTCAAAGCATACTCCTTAAAACTGAAATTCTATCTTCTTTTCTTACTTTACTTCTTCACTTTTCTAAATACTTATTACTTCTCAAAGCATAATCCTTAAAACTGAAATTCTATCTTCTTTTCTTACTTTACTTCTTCACTTTTCTAAATACTTATTACTTCTCAAAGCATAATCCTTAAAACTGAATTTCTATCTTCTTTTCTCACTTTACTTCTTCACATTTCTAAATACTTATTACTTCTCAAAGCATAATCCTTAAAACTGAATTTCTATCTTCTTTTCTCACTTTACTTCTTCACTTTTCTAAATACTTATTACTTCTCAAAGCATACTTATTAAAACTGAATTTCTATCTTCTTTTCTCACTTTACATCTTCACTTTTCTAAATACTTATTACTTCTCAAAGCATACTCCTTAAAACTGAAATTCTATCTTCTTTTCTTACTTTACTTCTTCACTTTTCTAAATACTTATTACTTCTCAAAGCATAATCCTTAAAACTGAAATTCTATCTTCTTTTCTTACTTTACTTCTTCACTTTTCTAAATACTTATTACTTCTCAAAGCATAATCCTTAAAACTGAATTTCTATCTTCTTTTCTTACTTTACTTCTTCACTTTTCTAAATACTTATTACTTATCAAAGCATAATCCTTAAAACTGAATTTCTATCTTCTTTTCTTACTTTACTTCTTCACTTTTCTAAATACTTATTACTTCTCAAAGCATACTTATTAAAACTGAATTTCTATCTTCTTTTCTTACTTTACATCTTCACTTTTCTAAATACTTATTACTTCTCAAAGCATACTCCTTAAAACTGAAATTCTATCTTCTTTTCTTACTTTACTTCTTCACTTTTCTAAATACTTATTACTTCTCAAAGCATAATCCTTAAAACTGAATTTCTATCTTCTTTTCTCACTTTACATCTTCACTTTTCTAAATACTTATTACTTCTCAAAGCATAATCCTTAAAACTGAATTTCTATCTTCTTTTCTTACTTTACTTCTTCACTTTTCTAAATACTTATTACTTATCAAAGCATAATCCTTAAAACTGAATTTCTATCTTCTTTTCTTACTTTACTTCTTCACTTTTCTAAATACTTATTACTTCTCAAAGCATACTTATTAAAACTGAATTTCTATCTTCTTTTCTTACTTTACTTCTTCACTTTTCTAAATACTTATTACTTCTCAAAGCATACTTATTAAAACTGAATTTCTATCTTCTTTTCTTACTTTACATCTTCACTTTTCTAAATACTTATTACTTCTCAAAGCATACTTATTAAAACTGAATTTCTATCTTCTTTTCTTACTTTACTTCTTCACTTTTCTAAATACTTATTACTTCTCAAAGCATACATGTTAAAACTGAAATTCTATCTTCTTTTCTTACTTTACTTCTTCACTTTTCTAAATACTTATTACTTCTCAAAGCATAATCCTTAAAACTGAAATTCTATCTTCTTTTCTTACTTTACTTCTTCACTTTTCTAAATACTTATTACTTCTCAAAGCATACTCCTTAAAACTGAAATTCTATCTTCTTTTCTTACTTTACTTCTTCACTTTTCTAAATACTTATTACTTCTCAAAGCATAATCCTTAAAACTGAAATTCTATCTTCTTTTCTTACTTTACTTCTTCACTTTTCTAAATACTTATTACTTCTCAAAGCATACATGTTAAAACTGAAATTCTATCTTCTTTTCTTACTTTACTTCTTCACTTTTCTAAATACTTATTACTTCTCAAAGCATAATCCTTAAAACTGAAATTCTATCTTCTTTTCTCACTTTACATCTTCACTTTTCTAAATACTTATTACTTCTCAAAGCATACTCCTTAAAACTGAAATTCTATCTTCTTTTCTTACTTTACTTCTTCACTTTTCTAAATACTTATTACTTCTCAAAGCATACTTATTAAAACTGAATTTCTATCTTCTTTTCTCACTTTACTTCTTCACATTTCTAAATACTTATTACTTCTCAAAGCATAATCCTTAAAACTGAATTTCTATCTTCTTTTCTCACTTTACTTCTTCACTTTTCTAAATACTTATTACTTCTCAAAGCATACTTATTAAAACTGAATTTCTATCTTCTTTTCTCACTTTACATCTTCACTTTTCTAAATACTTATTACTTCTCAAAGCATACTCCTTAAAACTGAAATTCTATCTTCTTTTCTTACTTTACTTCTTCACTTTTCTAAATACTTATTACTTCTCAAAGCATAATCCTTAAAACTGAAATTCTATCTTCTTTTCTTACTTTACTTCTTCACTTTTCTAAATACTTATTACTTCTCAAAGCATAATCCTTAAAACTGAATTTCTATCTTCTTTTCTCACTTTACTTCTTCACATTTCTAAATACTTATTACTTCTCAAAGCATAATCCTTAAAACTGAATTTCTATCTTCTTTTCTCACTTTACTTCTTCACTTTTCTAAATACTTATTACTTCTCAAAGCATACTTATTAAAACTGAATTTCTATCTTCTTTTCTCACTTTACATCTTCACTTTTCTAAATACTTATTACTTCTCAAAGCATACTCCTTAAAACTGAAATTCTATCTTCTTTTCTTACTTTACTTCTTCACTTTTCTAAATACTTATTACTTCTCAAAGCATAATCCTTAAAACTGAAATTCTATCTTCTTTTCTTACTTTACTTCTTCACTTTTCTAAATACTTATTACTTCTCAAAGCATAATCCTTAAAACTGAATTTCTATCTTCTTTTCTTACTTTACTTCTTCACTTTTCTAAATACTTATTACTTATCAAAGCATAATCCTTAAAACTGAATTTCTATCTTCTTTTCTTACTTTACTTCTTCACTTTTCTAAATACTTATTACTTCTCAAAGCATACTTATTAAAACTGAATTTCTATCTTCTTTTCTTACTTTACATCTTCACTTTTCTAAATACTTATTACTTCTCAAAGCATACTCCTTAAAACTGAAATTCTATCTTCTTTTCTTACTTTACTTCTTCACTTTTCTAAATACTTATTACTTCTCAAAGCATAATCCTTAAAACTGAATTTCTATCTTCTTTTCTCACTTTACATCTTCACTTTTCTAAATACTTATTACTTCTCAAAGCATAATCCTTAAAACTGAATTTCTATCTTCTTTTCTTACTTTACTTCTTCACTTTTCTAAATACTTATTACTTATCAAAGCATAATCCTTAAAACTGAATTTCTATCTTCTTTTCTTACTTTACTTCTTCACTTTTCTAAATACTTATTACTTCTCAAAGCATACTTATTAAAACTGAATTTCTATCTTCTTTTCTTACTTTACTTCTTCACTTTTCTAAATACTTATTACTTCTCAAAGCATACTTATTAAAACTGAATTTCTATCTTCTTTTCTTACTTTACATCTTCACTTTTCTAAATACTTATTACTTCTCAAAGCATACTTATTAAAACTGAATTTCTATCTTCTTTTCTTACTTTACTTCTTCACTTTTCTAAATACTTATTACTTCTCAAAGCATAATCCTTAAAACTGAAATTCTATCTTCTTTTCTCACTTTACTTCTTCACATTTCTAAATACTTATTACTTCTCAAAGCATAATCCTTAAAACTGAATTTCTATCTTCTTTTCTCACTTTACTTCTTCACTTTTCTAAATACTTATTACTTCTCAAAGCATACTCCTTAAAACTGAATTTCTATCTTCTTTTCTTACTTTACTTCTTCACTTTTCTAAATACTTATTAATTCTCAAAGCATACTCCTTAAAACTGAATTTCTATCTTCTTTTCTTACTTTACTTCTTCACTTTTCTAAATACTTATTACTTCTCAAAGCATAATCCTTAAAACTGAAATTCTATCTTCTTTTCTTACTTTACTTCTTCACTTTTCTAAATACTTATTACTTCTCAAAGCATAATCCTTAAAACTGAATTTCTATCTTCTTTTCTTACTTTACTTCTTCACTTTTCTAAATACTTATTACTTCTCAAAGCATAATCCTTAAAACTGAAATTCTATCTTCTTTTCTTACTTTACTTCTTCACTTTTCTAAATACTTATTACTTCTCAAAGCATAATCCTTAAAACTGAATTTCTATCTTCTTTTCTTACTTTACTTCTTCACTTTTCTAAATACTTATTACTTCTCAAAGCATAATCCTTAAAACTGAAATTCTATCTTCTTTTCTCACTTTACTTCTTCACTTTTCCAAATACTTATTACTTCTCAAAGCATACTCCTTAAAACTGAAATTCTATCTTCTTTTCTCACTTTACATCTTCACTTTTCTAAATACTTATTACTTCTCAAAGCATACTCCTTAAAACTGAAATTCTATCTTCTTTTCTTACTTTACTTCTTCACTTTTCTAAATACTTATTACTTCTCAAAGCATAATCCTTAAAACTGAATTTCTATCTTCTTTTCTCACTTTACTTCTTCACTTTTCTAAATACTTATTACTTCTCAAAGCATACTTATTAAAACTGAATTTCTATCTTCTTTTCTCACTTTACATCTTCACTTTTCTAAATACTTATTACTTCTCAAAGCATAATCCTTAAAACTGAATTTCTATCTTCTTTTCTCACTTTACTTCTTCACATTTCTAAATACTTATTACTTCTCAAAGCATACTTATTAAAACTGAATTTCTATCTTCTTTTCTCACTTTACTTCTTCACATTTCTAAATACTTATTACTTCTCAAAGCATAATCCTTAAAACTGAATTTCTATCTTCTTTTCTTACTTTACTTCTTCACTTTTCTAAATACTTATTACTTCTCAAAGCATAATCCTTAAAACTGAATTTCTATCTTCTTTTCTTACTTTACTTCTTCACTTTTCTAAATACTTATTACTTCTCAAAGCATACATGTTAAAACTGAAATTCTATCTTCTTTTCTTACTTTACTTCTTCACTTTTCTAAATACTTATTACTTCTCAAAGCATAATCCTTAAAACTGAAATTCTATCTTCTTTTCTTACTTTACTTCTTCACTTTTCTAAATACTTATTACTTCTCAAAGCATACTCCTTAAAACTGAAATTCTATCTTCTTTTCTTACTTTACTTCTTCACTTTTCTAAATACTTATTACTTCTCAAAGCATAATCCTTAAAACTGAAATTCTATCTTCTTTTCTTACTTTACTTCTTCACTTTTCTAAATACTTATTACTTCTCAAAGCATACATGTTAAAACTGAAATTCTATCTTCTTTTCTTACTTTACTTCTTCACTTTTCTAAATACTTATTACTTCTCAAAGCATAATCCTTAAAACTGAAATTCTATCTTCTTTTCTCACTTTACATCTTCACTTTTCTAAATACTTATTACTTCTCAAAGCATACTCCTTAAAACTGAAATTCTATCTTCTTTTCTTACTTTACTTCTTCACTTTTCTAAATACTTATTACTTCTCAAAGCATACTTATTAAAACTGAATTTCTATCTTCTTTTCTCACTTTACTTCTTCACATTTCTAAATACTTATTACTTCTCAAAGCATAATCCTTAAAACTGAATTTCTATCTTCTTTTCTCACTTTACTTCTTCACTTTTCTAAATACTTATTACTTCTCAAAGCATACTTATTAAAACTGAATTTCTATCTTCTTTTCTCACTTTACATCTTCACTTTTCTAAATACTTATTACTTCTCAAAGCATACTCCTTAAAACTGAAATTCTATCTTCTTTTCTTACTTTACTTCTTCACTTTTCTAAATACTTATTACTTCTCAAAGCATAATCCTTAAAACTGAAATTCTATCTTCTTTTCTTACTTTACTTCTTCACTTTTCTAAATACTTATTACTTCTCAAAGCATAATCCTTAAAACTGAATTTCTATCTTCTTTTCTTACTTTACTTCTTCACTTTTCTAAATACTTATTACTTATCAAAGCATAATCCTTAAAACTGAATTTCTATCTTCTTTTCTTACTTTACTTCTTCACTTTTCTAAATACTTATTACTTCTCAAAGCATACTTATTAAAACTGAATTTCTATCTTCTTTTCTTACTTTACTTCTTCACTTTTCAAAATACTTATTACTTCTCAAAGCATACTCCTTAAAACTGAAATTCTATCTTCTTTTCTTACTTTACTTATTCACTTTTCTAAATACTTATTACTTCTCAAAGCATAATCCTTAAAACTGAATTTCTATCTTCTTTTCTTACTTTACTTCTTCACTTTTCTAAATACTTATTACTTCTCAAAGCATAATCCTTAAAACTGAAATTCTATCTTCTTTTCTCACTTTACTTCTTCACATTTCTAAATACTTATTACTTCTCAAAGCATAATCCTTAAAACTGAATTTCTATCTTCTTTTCTCACTTTACTTCTTCAATTTTCTAAATACTTATTACTTCTCAAAGCATAATCCTTAAAACTGAAATTCTATCTTCTTTTCTCACTTTACTTCTTCACATTTCTAAATACTTATTACTTCTCAAAGCATAATCCTTAAAACTGAATTTCTATCTTCTTTTCTCACTTTACTTCTTCACTTTTCTAAATACTTATTACTTCTCAAAGCATAATCCTTAAAACTGAATTTCTATCTTCTTTTCTTACTTTACTTCTTCACTTTTCTAAATACTTATTACTTCTCAAAGCATAATCCTTAAAACTGAAATTCTATCTTCTTTTCTTACTTTACTTCTTCACTTTTCTAAATACTTATTACTTCTCAAAGCATAATCCTTAAAACTGAATTTCTATCTTCTTTTCTTACTTTACTTCTTCACTTTTCTAAATACTTATTACTTCTCAAAGCATAATCCTTAAAACTGAAATTCTATCTTCTTTTCTCACTTTACTTCTTCACTTTTCTAAATACTTATTACTTCTCAAAGCATACTCCTTAAAACTGAAATTCTATCTTCTTTTCTTACTTTACTTCTTCACTTTTCTAAATACTTATTACTTCTCAAAGCATAATCCTTAAAACTGAATTTCTATCTTCTTTTCTTACTTTACTTATTCACTTTTCAAAACATTTATTACTTCTCAAAGCATAATCCTTAAAACTGAATTTCTATCTTCTTTTCTTACTTTACTTCTTCACTTTTCTAAATACTTATTACTTCTCAAAGCATAATCCTTAAAACTGAATTTCTATCTTCTTTTCTCACTTTACTTCTTCACTTTTCTAAATACTTATTACTTCTCAAAGCATAATCCTTAAAACTGAAATTCTATCTTCTTTTCCTCACTTTACTTCTTCACTTTTCTAAATACTTATTACTTCTCAAAGCATAATCCTTAAAACTGAATTTCTATCTTCTTTTCCTCACTTTACTTCTTCACATTTCTAAATACTTATTACTTCTCAAAGCATACTTATTAAAACTGAATTTCTATCTTCTTTTCTTACTTTACTTATTCACTTTTCAAAACATTTATTACTTCTCAAAGCATAATCCTTAAAACTGAAATTCTATCTTCTTTTCTCACTTTACATCTTCACTTTTCTAAATACTTAAGTAATAAGTATTTAGAAAAGTGAAGATGTAAAGTGAGAAAAGAAGATAGAATTTCAGTTTTAAGGATTATGCTTGAGAAGTAATAAATGTTTTGAAAAGTGAATAAGTAAAGTAAGAAAAGAAGATAGAAATTCAGTTTTAATAAGTATGCTTTGAGAAGTAATAAGTATTTAGAAATGTGAAGAGTAAAGTGAGAAAAGAAGATAGAAATTCAGTTTTAAGGATTATGCTTTGAGAAGTAATAAGTATTTAGAAAAGTGAAGAAGTAAAGTGAGAAAAGAAGATAGAATTCAGTTTTAAGGATTATGCTTTGAGAAGTAATAAGTATTTAGAAAAGTGAAGAAGTAAAGTGAGAAAAGAAGATAGAAATTCAGTTTTAAGGATTATGCTTTGAGAAGTAATAAGTATTTAGAAAAGTGAAGAAGTAAAGTAAGAAAAGAAGATAGAAATTCAGTTTTAAGGATTATGCTTTGAGAAGTAATAAATGTTTTGAAAAGTGAATAAGTAAAGTAAGAAAAGAAGATAGAAATTCAGTTTTAAGGATTATGCTTTGAGAAGTAATAAGTATTTAGAAAAGTGAAGAAGTAAAGTAAGAAAGAGAATAGAATTTCAGTTTTAAGGAGTATGCTTTGAGAAGTAAATAAGTATTTAGAAAAGTGAAGAAGTAAAGTGAGAAAAGAAGATAGAATTTCAGTTTTAAGGATTATGCTTTGAGAAGTAATAAGTATTTAGAAAAGTGAAGAAGTAAAGTAAGAAAAGAAGATAGAAATTCAGTTTTAAGGATTATGCTTTGAGAAGTAATAAGTATTTAGAAAAGTGAAGAAGTAAAGTAAGAAAAGAAGATAGAATTTCAGTTTTAAGGATGCTTTGAGAAGTAATAAGTATTTAGAAAAGTGAAGAAGTAAAGTAAGAAAAGAAGATAGAAATTCAGTTTTAAGGATTATGCTTTGAGAAGTAATAAGTATTTAGAAAAGTGAAGAAGTAAAGTAAGAAAAGAAGATAGAAATTCAGTTTTAAGGATTATGCTTTGAGAAGTAATAAGTATTTAGAAAAGTGAAGAAGTAAAGTAAGAAAAGAAGATAGAAATTCAGTTTTAAGGATTATGCTTTGAGAAGTAATAAGTATTTAGAAATGTGAAGAAGTAAAGTGAGAAAAGAAGATAGAATTTCAGTTTTAAGGATTATGCTTTGAGAAGTAATAAGTATTTAGAAAAGTGAAGAAGTAAAGTGAGAAAAGAAGATAGAATTTCAGTTTTAACATGTATGCTTTGAGAAGTAATAAGTATTTAGAAAAGTGAAGATGTAAAGTGAGAAAAGAAGATAGAATTTCAGTTTTAAGGAGTATGCTTTGAGAAGTAATAAGTATTTGGAAAAGTGAAGAAGTAAAGTGAGAAAAGAAGATAGAATTTCAGTTTTAAGGATTATGCTTTGAGAAGTAATAAGTATTTAGAAAAGTGAAGAAGTAAAGTAAGAAAAGAAGATAGAAATTCAGTTTTAAGGATTATGCTTTGAGAAGTAATAAGTATTTAGAAAAGTGAAGAAGTAAAGTAAGAAAAGAAGATAGAAATTCAGTTTTAAGGATTATGCTTTGAGAAGTAATAAGTATTTAGAAAAGTGAAGAAGTAAAGTAAGAAAAGAAGATAGAAATTCAGTTTTAAGGATTATGCTTTGAGAAGTAATAAGTATTTAGAAATGTGAAGAAGTAAAGTGAGAAAAGAAGATAGAATTTCAGTTTTAAGGATTATGCTTTGAGAAGTAATAAGTATTTAGAAAAGTGAAGAAGTAAAGTGAGAAAAGAAGATAGAATTTCAGTTTTAACATGTATGCTTTGAGAAGTAATAAGTATTTAGAAAAGTGAAGATGTAAAGTGAGAAAAGAAGATAGAATTTCAGTTTTAAGGAGTATGCTTTGAGAAGTAATAAGTATTTGGAAAAGTGAAGAAGTAAAGTGAGAAAAGAAGATAGAATTTCAGTTTTAAGGATTATGCTTTGAGAAGTAATAAGTATTTAGAAAAGTGAAGAAGTAAAGTAAGAAAAGAAGATAGAAATTCAGTTTTAAGGATTATGCTTTGAGAAGTAATAAGTATTTAGAAAAGTGAAGAAGTAAAGTAAGAAAAGAAGATAGAATTTCAGTTTTAAGGATTATGCTTTGAGAAGTAATAAGTATTTAGAAAAGTGAAGAAGTAAAGTAAGAAAAGAAGATAGAATTTCAGTTTTAAGGATTATGCTTTGAGAAGTAATAAGTATTTAGAAAAGTGAAGAAGTAAAGTAAGAAAAGAAGATAGAATTTCAGTTTTAACATGTATGCTTTGAGAAGTAATAAGTATTTAGAAAAGTGAAGAAGTAAAGTAAGAAAAGAAGATAGAATTTCAGTTTTAAGGATTATGCTTTGAGAAGTAATAAGTATTTAGAAAAGTGAAGAAGTAAAGTAAGAAAAGAAGATAGAATTTCAGTTTTAAGGATTATGCTTTGAGAAGTAATAAGTATTTAGAAAAGTGAAGAAGTAAAGTAAGAAAAGAAGATAGAATTTCAGTTTTAAGGATTATGCTTTGAGAAGTAATAAGTATTTAGAAAAGTGAAGAAGTAAAGTAAGAAAAGAAGATAGAATTTCAGTTTTAAGGATTATGCTTTGAGAAGTAATAAGTATTTAGAAAAGTGAAGAAGTAAAGTAAGAAAAGAAGATAGAAATTCAGTTTTAAGGATGTATGCTTTGAGAAGTAATAAGTATTTAGAAAAGTGAAGAAGTAAAGTAAGAAAAGAAGATAGAATTTCAGTTTTAAGGATTATGCTTTGAGAAGTAATAAGTATTTGAAAAGTGAAGAAGTAAAGTAAGAAAAGAAGATAGAAATTCAGTTTTAACATGTATGCTTTGAGAAGTAATAAGTATTTAGAAATGTGAAGAAGTAAAGTGAGAAAAGAAGATAGAAATTCAGTTTTAAGGATTATGCTTTGAGAAGTAATAAGTATTTAGAAAAGTGAAGAAGTAAAGTAAGAAAAGAAGATAGAAATTCAGTTTTAAGGAGTATGCTTTGAGAAGTAATAAGTATTTAGAAAAGTGAAGAAGTAAAGTGAGAAAAGAAGATAGAATTTCAGTTTTAAGGATTATGCTTTGAGAAGTAATAAGTATTTAGAAAAGTGAAGAAGTAAAGTAAGAAAAGAAGATAGAATTTCAGTTTTAAGGATGTATGCTTTGAGAAGTAATAAGTATTTAGAAAAGTGAAGATGTAAAGTGAGAAAAGAAGATAGAATTTCAGTTTTAAGGATTATGCTTTGAGAAGTAATAAGTATTTGAAAAGTGAAGAAGTAAAGTAAGAAAAGAAGATAGAAATTCAGTTTTAATAAGTATGCTTTGAGAAGTAATAAGTATTTAGAAAAGTGAAGAAGTAAAGTAAGAAAAGAAGATAGAAATTCAGTTTTAAGGATTATGCTTTGAGAAGTAATAAGTATTTAGAAAAGTGAAGAAGTAAAGTGAGAAAAGAAGATAGAATTTCAGTTTTAAGGATTATGCTTTGAGAAGTAATAAGTATTTAGAAAAGTGAAGAAGTAAAGTGAGAAAAGAAGATAGAAATTCAGTTTTAAGGATTATGCTTTGAGAAGTAATAAGTATTTAGAAAAGTGAAGAAGTAAAGTAAGAAAAGAAGATAGAAATTCAGTTTTAAGGATTATGCTTTGAGAAGTAATAAATGTTTTGAAAAGTGAATAAGTAAAGTAAGAAAAGAAGATAGAAAAGAAGATAGAAATTCAGTTTTAAGGATTATGCTTTGAGAAGTAATAAGTATTTAGAAAAGTGAAGAAGTAAAGTAAGAAAAGAAGATAGAATTTCAGTTTTAAGGAGTATGCTTTGAGAAGTAATAAGTATTTAGAAAAGTGAAGAAGTAAAGTGAGAAAAGAAGATAGAATTTCAGTTTTAAGGATTATGCTTTGAGAAGTAATAAGTATTTAGAAAAGTGAAGAAGTAAAGTAAGAAAAGAAGATAGAAATTCAGTTTTAAGGATTATGCTTTGAGAAGTAATAAGTATTTAGAAAAGTGAAGAAGTAAAGTAAGAAAAGAAGATAGAATTTCAGTTTTAAGGATTATGCTTTGAGAAGTAATAAGTATTTAGAAAAGTGAAGAAGTAAAGTAAGAAAAGAAGATAGAAATTCAGTTTTAAGGATTATGCTTTGAGAAGTAATAAGTATTTAGAAAAGTGAAGAAGTAAAGTGAGAAAAGAAGATAGAAATTCAGTTTTAAGGATTATGCTTTGAGAAGTAATAAGTATTTAGAAATGTGAAGAAGTAAAGTGAGAAAAGAAGATAGAATTTCAGTTTTAAGGATTATGCTTTGAGAAGTAATAAGTATTTAGAAAATTGAAGAAGTAAAGTGAGAAAAGAAGATAGAAATTCAGTTTTAATAAGTATGCTTTGAGAAGTAATAAGTATTTAGAAAAGTGAAGAAGTAAAGTAAGAAAAGAAGATAGAATTTCAGTTTTAAGGATTATGCTTTGAGAAGTAATAAGTATTTAGAAAAGTGAAGAAGTAAAGTAAGAAAAGAAGATAGAAATTCAGTTTTAAGGATTATGCTTTGAGAAGTAATAAGTATTTAGAAAAGTGAAGAAGTAAAGTAAGAAAAGAAGATAGAATTTCAGTTTTAAGGATTATGCTTTGAGAAGTAATAAGTATTTAGAAAAGTGAAGAAGTAAAGTAAGAAAAGAAGATAGAATTTCAGTTTTAAGGAGTATGCTTTGAGAAGTAATAAGTATTTAGAAAAGTGAAGAAGTAAAGTAAGAAAAGAAGATAGAAATTCAGTTTTAAGGAGTATGCTTTGAGAAGTAATAAGTATTTAGAAAAGTGAAGAAGTAAAGTAAGAAAAGAAGATAGAAATTCAGTTTTAAGGATTATGCTTTGAGAAGTAATAAGTATTTAGAAAAGTGAAGAAGTAAAGTGAGAAAAGAAGATAGAATTTCAGTTTTAAGGATTATGCTTTGAGAAGTAATAAGTATTTAGAAAAGTGAAGAAGTAAAGTAAGAAAAGAAGATAGAATTTCAGTTTTAAGGAGTATGCTTTGAGAAGTAATAAGTATTTAGAAAAGTGAAGATGTAAAGTAAAGTAGAGAAAAGAAGATAGAATTTCAGTTTTAAGGATGTATGCTTTGAGAAGTAATAAGTATTTAGAAAAGTGAAGAAGTAAAGTGAGAAAAGAAGATAGAAATTCAGTTTTAATAAGTATGCTTTGAGAAGTAATAAGTATTTAGAAAAGTGAAGAAGTAAAGTAAGAAAAGAAGATAGAATTTCAGTTTTAAGGATTATGCTTTGAGAAGTAATAAGTATTTAGAAAAGTGAAGAAGTAAAGTGAGAAAAGAAGATAGAATTTCAGTTTTAACATGTATGCTTTGAGAAGTAATAAGTATTTAGAAAAGTGAAGAAGTAAAGTAAGAAAAGAAGATAGAATTTCAGTTTTAATAAGTATGCTTTGAGAAGTAATAAGTATTTAGAAAAGTGAAGATGTAAAGTGAGAAAAGAAGATAGAATTTCAGTTTTAAGGATTATGCTTTGAGAAGTAATAAGTATTTAGAAAAGTGAAGAAGTAAAGTAAGAAAAGAAGATAGAATTTCAGTTTTAACATGTATGCTTTGAGAAGTAATAAGTATTTAGAAAAGTGAAGAAGTAAAGTAAGAAAAGAAGATAGAATTTCAGTTTTAAGGATTATGCTTTGAGAAGTAATAAGTATTTAGAAAAGTGAAGAAGTAAAGTAAGAAAAGAAGATAGAATTTCAGTTTTAACATGTATGCTTTGAGAAGTAATAAGTATTTAGAAAAGTGAAGAAGTAAAGTAAGAAAAGAAGATAGAAATTCAGTTTTAAGGATTATGCTTTGAGAAGTAATAAGTATTTAGAAAAGTGAAGAAGTAAAGTAAGAAAAGAAGATAGAAATTCAGTTTTAAGGATTATGCTTTGAGAAGTAATAAGTATTTAGAAAAGTGAAGAAGTAAAGTAAGAAAAGAAGATAGAAATTCAGTTTTAATAAGTATGCTTTGAGAAGTAATAAGTATTTAGAAAAGTGAAGAAGTAAAGTAAGAAAAGAAGATAGAAATTCAGTTTTAATAAGTATGCTTTGAGAAGTAATAAGTATTTAGAAAAGTGAAGAAGTAAAGTAAGAAAAGAAGATAGAAATTCAGTTTTAATAAGTATGCTTTGAGAAGTAATAAGTATTTAGAAAAGTGAAGAAGTAAAGTAAGAAAAGAAGATAGAAATTCAGTTTTAAGGATTATGCTTTGAGAAGTAATAAGTATTTAGAAAAGTGAAGAAGTAAAGTAAGAAAAGAAGATAGAATTTCAGTTTTAAGGATTATGCTTTGAGAAGTAATAAGTATTTAGAAAAGTGAAGAAGTAAAGTGAGAAAAGAAGATAGAATTTCAGTTTTAAGGATTATGCTTTGAGAAGTAATAAGTATTTAGAAAAGTGAAGAAGTAAAGTGAGAAAAGAAGATAGAATTTCAGTTTTAAGGATTATGCTTTGATAATAAGTATTTAGCAGTTTTAATAAGATGCTTTGAGAAGTAATAAGTATTTAGAAAAGTGAAGAAGTAAAGTAAGAAAAGAAGATAGAATTTCAGTTTTAAGGATTATGCTTTGAGAAGTAATAAGTATTTAGAAAAGTGAAGAAGTAAAGTAAGAAAAGAAGATAGAAATTCAGTTTTAAGGATTATGCTTTGAGAAGTAATAAGTATTTAGAAAAGTGAAGAAGTAAAGTAAGAAAAGAAGATAGAAATTCAGTTTTAAGGATTATGCTTTGAGAAGTAATAAGTATTTAGAAAAGTGAAGAAGTAAAGTAAGAAAAGAAGATAGAATTTCAGTTTTAAGGATTATGCTTTGAGAAGTAATAAGTATTTAGAAAAGTGAAGAAGTAAAGTAAGAAAAGAAGATAGAATTTCAGTTTTAAGGAGTATGCTTTGAGAAGTAATAAGTATTTAGAAAAGTGAAGAAGTAAAGTAAGAAAAGAAGATAGAAATTCAGTTTTAAGGAGTATGCTTTGAGAAGTAATAAGTATTTAGAAAAGTGAAGAAGTAAAGTGAGAAAAGAAGATAGAAATTCAGTTTTAAGGATTATGCTTTGAGAAGTAATAAGTATTTAGAAATGTGAAGAAGTAAAGTGAGAAAAGAAGATAGAAATTCAGTTTTAAGGATTATGCTTTGAGAAGTAATAAGTATTTAGAAAAGTGAAGAAGTAAAGTAAGAAAAGAAGATAGAATTTCAGTTTTAAGGATTATGCTTTGAGAAGTAATAAGTATTTAGAAAAGTGAAGATGTAAAGTAAGAAA